>VSMD01032238.1:0-46471 GCA_008750895.1 Mirza zaza | reverse complement strand
CTCATAAATATGTACAGTTATGTGTCAATAAAAATAATAATAGCAACTAAATAAATAAATTTTAAATTTATAGAGATTAAAAATAAAGAGAAAGAAAATAACCAAGACAATAAAGAACAAAATGAAAAAAATAAAGTCAAACATATCAGTTGTCACAATAAATGTAAATAGACTATATTCTCTTATTAACAAAGGCCTTTAGCAAAAATAAAAAATCAGCTCCATATTATTAGAAAACACTAAAGAAAATGATAAAGTAAGATTATAAATAGAAGTTCAATGAACAAATACTAGAGAAATGCAAATAAAGAGAAAGAAGCAAAGGCACTATTGATGAGAGTAAAGATGAATTTTATGTTAATTCTCACTAACCAGAATGAAAAGTGGCATATAAGAAGAAATTACAACTTATGTAGATACAATAATCAAACCTCTAAATACTACCTAAGAAAAACTACTGCATAACTGAACTGTACTGAACTGTTCAAATCTAATTTTGAGAGGAGGGAGAGGGGGGCTTATAATTCCCAATTTGTGATAGAAAAGAATCACGTCTGCAGCCAATAGCTTGCCAGCAACATTACAACCTAGGAGGCAGTGAAATAATGTTTATAGAGTGGTGGAAGAAAATGGCTGAAGGGTGTCTAAAAGCTACAAAGACTGAACAGTAGCAGTACTTGTGCAGGAAAAATAGAACAAAGAAACATTAGAAGGGAGGGGGGAGGAGGGGATGGGTATATGCATATATAATGAGTGCGATGTGTACCATTTGGGGGATGAACATGCTTGAAGCTCTGACTGGGGGGGAGGGGGGAAGGCAACACACGTAACCTAAACATTTGTACCCCCATAATATGCTGAAATTAAAAAAAAAGAAAGAAAAGAAAGGAAAGAAAGAGAGAACTGAGCACCTAGAAGACTTATGGCTTTATGCAGCAAAAATTCACATTTCTCTAAATGAGTAACATAGTTTACATGCTTATTGGCTACTGCATGAATGGGAAGTGTCTGGGTGATGGCCATGTCACCAAGAATCTGGTTGGGTTATAAAAGACAAAGATGGTGGGTATAAACAAAGAATCTCAGGGACAAACCATGAGTCAGAATTCATTATACTTCTAAGGCAGCAGAGGAGACCTTTGCATTGTGAAATACCTGACAAGTGTCTTTCTTCATTGCCTGAAGTATCCTCATTATAAACCGAACCCAAAACTCTGTACCCCAAGAATATTACATCACAAAACATGACACTGATACTTCATTATCATCAAATCCACCACAAATTGCATGGGCCACTGAATCTCAGTTACTTTAGTGCTTATTATTTAAAAGGAACCAATAGAATCTGTGCAAACAGAATATAAGCTAATGATGAAAGTAACATTTACAAAGAATTGAAATATAAAAATATTTGAGAAGAAATTATGCAATGAAATAAGTAAAAATTTCAGAGATTGTAATAGAATTTAGTGAAAAGAGAACTTAGGAAAAAAAAGCATAAAAGCATTACTTTGTAACAGATGGCAAATACAAAGAGATAAAATATTGTGTTTTTCTCAGAATAAAAGTAAAAGAAAATTAAATGTTTCACATAAATGTAGTTGGTTTAATTTAGCAAAAATATAAGTAAAAAGATATGTTATGGAAAACAAAGTAAGATGCCCAAGACATATATTATGTATCCTAAAGACAGATAAAATTATTAAATGTATTAAAGAGAAACTAATGTATATATAAGTCAGAGAAACTATGAACCACATATACATAAATGGAATCTTCAAAGGAAAAGGCAGAATAATGAAATAGAACAAATCTTAGGATCACAATAAAAGAATGAAAATTTTATAAGACAACAGTGGGCAATCCATCTAGTTTTATATTTCTCCACAACAAAATTCAATGCTTGAAGACCATAATGCATTCTTTATAAAAATTTCAATTAAAAGATATATGTACCACTGATTACATACTCAAACTTCCACTCAAGCACAAATTCAAAGAACATCTTTGGATATGTAAGAACTTAAGAATTTTGCTCTCATTCTATGTTGATGATAGTACCATAGGAAAAACTTTGGACAACCAAGAAATGTGTGTAGACACTAGAACAAAACACTGCTGATGAGAATTTACTGTTTCCAATCATAAAATTATGAGGGAAAAGAGTGTAGAGCCTTGAGTAGGAGAACAGCAGGTGAGTATCACCCAATAATGTAAGAATTATATAACTGACAATGAAGTAAGTTGAAAAGAAGGAAAAATGAGTACGGAGAGGTACATAGTATACAAATTTCCTCATCTATAATAATGTAATATCATGTAAAGAAAAAAACACTAAATATAAGTTTATCAATATGCTTAAGAGTAAAAAGAGAAAGTGCTTAAGTAAAATTGGGTGATAAGACAAAGTATCAGTTCAGAAAGTTAGAGAAAAAACAAAATATACTTAATGAAAGACTGAAGGAATTAGGATAACAAAGAGAAAAAATTTAAAAACAAAAAGACATAGAGGTAATAAATAAAACCAAAATATGGTTCATAAAACAAAACCATTACAACAAAATATCCATTATATTTTGTCATAAGAGAATACGCAACAGTTTTGGTAATTGGTGGCTTTATTAAAGCTGTCTTCGAAAAAAATACAAATTCAAAGCCAGGTGTCGTGGCTCACACCTGCAGTGCTGGCACTCTGGGAGGCTGAGGTGGGAGGATTGGTTGAGCTCAGGAGTTCGAGATCTGCCTGAGCAAGAGTGAGACCTGGTCTCTACTAAAAAAAAAAAAATGAAAGACTTAATGAAAGACTGAAGGAATTAGGTAGTCCGAGCTATGTGGGTGGCTGAGGTGGGAAGGTCACTTGAGCCCAGGAGTTTGAGGTTGCAGTGAGCTGTGATGACACCACTGCACTCTACATGGGGCAACAGGGCAAGATTCTGTCTCAAAAAAAAAAAAAATTCAAAGCAGGAGGACGGAGAGTGAAGTGATTATGAGTCTTTGCATTGGAACTCAGGACCACCCTGTCACAGGGGAACACAGCACAGGGCATAATTCTGCCAGTGCTCATGGAGAAAGTATTTAGACCAGCCCTACCAGAGGGAAATCCTCTGACTAGTTCAACCACAGGTTTTCAAAAGTGACCTGAGGCCTGGAATAAATCTGAAAGTTAGACAGACTACAAAATCTGTAGTCCTTGGGCCACTCCTATTGTTGTGCTGACTTGGAGCCAGCATTGGAGTCTCATGACCCAGTGAGACACCAGCGGTGGCAGCAAGTGCCTGTGTCAACCTCCCCAAACTCTAGGCACTACAGCTCAGGGAGAGTCTTCTTCCACTTGGGGAAAGGAAATGGAAGAATACAAAGGACTTCATCTTGCAACTTGGGTACCAGCTCAGCCACAGTAAAATAAAGTACCAAGCAGACTCTTGAGGTCCCTACTTCCAGGCCTTAGCTCCTGGACATTTCTAGACCCACCTTTGGACAGAAAGGAACCCAGTGTCCTGAAGGGAAGGACCGAGTACTGGCAGGATTCCACATCTGCTGACTAAAGAGCCCTGGGCTTTTGAATAATCAGGTTCCCAGGCAATGGCCACCACAGGATATGGGCAAAACTGGGATGACTTCAGGTGTAACCGGGCCCAGTCCTAGCTGTGGTGGCCATGAGGGAGTGCCCCCATCACTCTTCTCCCAACTCTAGCAGCCCAGCACACAGAGTGAGGGAAGAGAGTGAGAGACTTTGCCTAGTATTAGGCTCATGCAAAAGTAATCTGGTTTTAGCATTGTTGAAATTTGCCATTTGAAAGCAACTTAAAATAATTGATATAATATGGTTTTCAAATCGTAACGTATTTTGTCTTCACTACTCTCAATAATCAATAAATATTTCTATGACTTTTGCTTTTCTTATCTATAAAATGCGATTAAAATTTGCCTCATGTACCTCAAAGAATCATTGTAAAAGCCAGATAGAATAAGTGCAAAAGTGATTTGCACAATGCAGCTTGCAAAGAATATCAGGTTTTATGATGAAACAGAGTTTTGAGAAAATCATCAACAGTAACAGATATCCAAAATACAGTCATATTATATGTAGTATTTTTAATCTGCTTTTTAAAATTATTATATAAAGCCCTGACTTCAGCATTATACAATTCATCCATATAACAGGAACAATTACACCCCCTAATATTTTGAAATAAAAATTAGGGAAAAATCATGAATAATTTATATGCCAATAAATGTACTTATCATTTTAATTATATTTTAAAGGACGTGTTAGTATTTTAGTCTTTAATCTTTGTTATTTTGTTATAATTTCCATGTATAATTTTATGACTTTTTTTATTTTAACTCATAGGAATAAAGAATATCAAATTTTAAAAGTTATTTAGAATTGTAATCCAGAGTTGCATTAAGCAATGATCTAAAGCTGAACTTTGAAAATAAAATACAAATTAATTCAATCATTTAATGCATGAAGCACAAAAAAGTTTTATATTTTCAAAATAACTTAATGATATTCATAAAGCTTTAATATTTCACATATAAATGCCAACATACCCTACTGTAAACTGTTCTAAATAATATAAATGTTACATATTACAAATCTCGAGATGCAAAAATCATCTGAATTAGTTAGAGTTGTTGTTTATTTTGCATTTATAATACCATTTTAATTTTAAACATGAGTAAATTAAAAGCAGAGTTACAATATGACATTTATGTAGAAAAAAGTCTGTCTTTTAATTTGGCTATTAATGTTCTTATCCTAGATGGCACCTATGTTCTAAGAAGGATAGATTTATAGCAGATGGCACTTTGATCACAGATAAATCAAATAGATAATCACTAGAATTTTGTGATATGCATGTTCTATGAATGCACACTGAATTTCTCAGAAAGGATAGACTTATTGAGTTAATAGCTGAAGGCAGACATGGCATTTCTCAAAAAATTATTCTTGTAGATGAGAGAAAAATATTGAGGAAGGGACTTGGAGGTCTAATTTCTTTTAATTTAACTCCTCTCAAGAAAGCAGAGCAATAATTCTAATTTATAGCAATAATCTTTTATATGATTAACTAATGGTAAATAACTCAGGAGGGTTCATAGTTATTTATGATGCAGATGTGAAACAGAATGGAAAACAACAAAACTCATCAACCTGTGATGCCAATTATTTTTTAAACATAAGTCTACTATAATTAAATTGCCCTTTTAAGATTTATATCTAGAGATTAATTTATAAGAAGTAATTGTCACTGAAGTTAAACTACATAATAAAGATGAATATTATCTCTCTACAGAAAACTATTCATAGAATTATGTAGTTAGAATGAGAAGGAACCAAAAGACTTACAAAGGAAAGTATGTATACCTTGTTGTAGCATTACCACTCAGCTTGCTGGAATCACATAAAATATGAATAAATACATAAACCCAATAGCCATTCTGAAAATAGACCTACTGAATCACAGTTTTGAGGAGAAAGACTGAGCAATTCATAAGTGATTTTTATCCCACGGAATATTAGAAACACTGTCTTTTAGAGCAACTTTTGAAAAGCCCTAGGCCTATGACTCTATGATATCTCTTAGTAATCCATTGCAGAGTTTCAGAAACTTAATGAAAGTATCATTTTCTTCATCAATTTCTATCGATTAATTGATTTTCTATATTTTTCACATATATTCTATTAAAATCTCAAAAGTTTTTTCCCCATAAGCACATGAAACTATCAGCAACTCCACAATATTATAATCTGGAAAAAAAATCATTATATATTTTACCCATTCCCTCAATGATTCTATAAGTTCCATTAATTATTTCCAGTAAATGTTTCTTTTTGTAGCTGGAATAGACACTGCACCAGCTATAGTAGAGACTTCAAGCACTTACTTGCATCCAGTATTTCTTTTATTGTTCACAAAAGGATTGCACCTTTTGGTCCCTTGAAGTTAGGTGGTCATATGACTAAATCTTACCCCTTATCTGTGACAGGAAGTGGTATGTGTTACTTCTAAGCCACAATATTTGATTACTAGTATGAAATCCTTCAGAACTTTCTTTGCTTGCCATCTTCAATAACAGAGGCACATGTTGAGATGGAGCTGCTATAGAGCTAAAACACCTTGAATTCCAGAGCTGTAATAGAGGACATCTGCCTTGGAGAGTTGCTCAGTTGTCAAACTTGTCTGAGCAAGAATATTTTCTGTGTTTGTCAGTTGAGATTTTGAAGTTTATTACCGCAATATAACCTCATTTATCTTAATTAAGCTACTGGGTTACTACTGTAGAGTTACAGTAAAATTTCTAATTATTAGACAAATTTTTCATGTATGCTCTTAAGTTTTCCTTCTAGCTAAAAGGAATGGGTAAACTGAATTTCCTTTGCCAACACACAGAACTAAGCACAGAATCACTGTGCCACTGAGTACTCCATATACATACTCTGTGGCTGCCAATATCATTTCACCAGTTCCTAGGGCCTTGAGAGTCTGCACTCTGCTCTAGGTCAAACTGCCCCTCCCTGAAAGTAAGCAAGTCAGAAGATAGTAACAGTAAGAAGTGACAGAACTTTATTTCACAGGCAGGAAATACTAGGATTTTCTACAATGTGGCTTCTGCCACCAATGTACTTCTCAAAAATGTAAAGTTATGATAATTTCATCTTATCTACCTCCAAACTGAGGTACAAGGGCCTTTCTGTGCTGGGTTAGACTCACAGAGAGAGGTTTCCTCTGTTCTCTTTTTCATTCATGTCCTCCTTAAATGTATTCCTGCTTCTGTGCTATCCCAGTTTCATACTAAGTATACAACTAGACTATATTTTCACATTTTTTACCAAAACACTCAGTCTCTGTCATTAAAAGGACAGTGGGAGAGGGAAGTGAGAGAAATAACTGATTGGTTTTTTTTTGGTCAAATATAATTGTCATTTAAAAAAATATCTATTATGAGTTACATGCAAATTACATAAGCAGGAAATTACAACTATACCAATTTTCAGGCTTTTCAAATTTGGACAGGTCACTTCAGTTAGTTTCCTGGTTCTAAAAAAGAAACTAGACTAATACAAAGTCTAAAGATACTTCCAATACTTAACCTCTATTATTTCTGTGACCTATTACAAATTACATTTTGCATTATTTATGTCATTTCTCTAATATATCAAGACTTTTTTTGTTCATAATGTTAAAAAATCTACCTGATTCATTTTAATTTACAGTTTTGAGCCCATTTCCATTCTTGTATCTTCAATAAAATTGATTTTCCAGTCATATTTAAAATTATGTATGAACAGACTTGTGGGAAGCTCCATGAACTTTCCTGGGGCTTGTCGTCTAATGGGCGTCACTGCAGTTTTATCAGGGATTGTGCCATAACTTGTGGTAAATGATATGATGTCTTCCTTTTCAGGAGTTTCAGCTTCTTCAGGGAAAAATATCCTTCAGTCTCTTGCTTTGAAAAGGAGACATAGGAATTCAGAAAATAATGTATTGGCAGCATTTCGAGAGTAGAGAAGGAAGTAAAACATCATTGTTTATCATGTTCACCTTTTACTAAACCTCTTGATTTTCAGGACACCCTTCACCAGTACTCTCTGCTGTAAACAGAGCCACAATTCCAGAGACCACGATTATAATCTGTGGATTCAATCCTCCAGAGAATGAACTTCCGGAGTACTGATGAGAGTGGAGAAGGAGGCAAGGATATCCCCTGGCTATGAGAAACAGGAGAAGTTTGGGTTTCAGTCACTCTATAGAAAGACATTTATATAATGCCTCCTTTTTCAGCTCTTGTCCTACTTAGTGTTCTAGGGTACCTACCTAATGTCTCCAACTGCTTATCTTTTTGTGAGCAAACAGGCTGATTTAGACTCAGTGTCCAGCTCTGCATGAATTATTGTTTCCTAGTTTCACTAACCTAGTCATCTCTTTTCTACTTTCAAAAGTTATTGAATTGTCCTTTATTTCTTTTGCTTCATCATCTATTGTCTCAGTTCATGTGGATAAATACAGTTTTTAGTACTTTATTTTTGTTTGTTTTATTTCCAGAAAAAAATAAAAGGTGTGATCAATCTAATGTGATTTACTGGCAATCACATCTACTTTAAATTCTTATTTTTATATTTGAAAACTTTTTCATTCAGTCAATGGATTTTGTATTTTTTCTAGGAATAAGTAATTTAAACAACAAAGAAATGCTTTGTTTAATATTAATTATTATCATCTCAGGTTAACCCATATATCTATTATCCATTAGTTCTACATTTCTCTAACTAAAGAAAGTTTTTCTCAGACAAATAAAATTTTAATTTTTCTTTTAGTATTATAAAAGTTGAATTTATTTAAAATATATTAAATAGTAAGTTGAAATTTATTTAAAATATATTAAGGAGTAAGTTGAAATTTATTTAAAATATATTAAGGAGTAAGTTGAAATTTATTTAAAATATATTAAGGAGTATCATTTTGGATATCATTTCAATGTTTAATCATTTATGGAAAAATCTGAATAAATATATTTGATAAAAGCAAGACTTGGACCTGAAATATGCAGATAATACAGTCAAGATGTTCTGCTTGCTTGTACAAAGGATGCAGAATATGTTTCTAATCACTAAGTATGTGTAAAAATGAATTTTTCCTAAATTTATGGTTTCTATGATTCAAGGGTAATTTGTAAGGCTGTCACATCTATTTTGATAAGTAACAATGAAAGGTTTTTATGATGATAAAAATTTGAAAGCAACTTAAAATAATTGTTATAATATGTTTTTCAAATTATAGCATATTTTGTCTTCACTGCTCTCAAATAATCAAATATTTCTAAAGATTTTTCTGATAGTATTCTTTTTTATTTCTATTTATAATCTTTCCAAAATATACCTTCTTAATGAATTGCATTATGAACTATGTCCCATGAACTTGCATAGTACATAGACACATTATATCTTCAATAAGCATTGCAAGAATAAAAAAAATTGAATATCTGAATTAGTAAATGGATAATAAATGAAAATATAAAGTTAAGGTGAAATTAACTAATCAGAATGTATAACATTTAAATATATACCTTAACTATATACATGCTATATGAGTAAAATTTAATAATTACACTTTTCAATTCTTTTTCACCTGGGGCCTGATTCAAAAGAGTTGTATAATGCCAAATATGTGTAGAATGCCAAATATATGTCTAATGAAGGAATTCCACTGTTAGGTATATACCTACCAGAAATGCCTGCGAAAACATGCACAACAATGTCCATTGAACTGAGTGCAATTGCTCCAAGCAGAAACCTAGGAAACTGCTCATCTACTGTGGAATGGATAAACAAATTGCATATACACAACAACAGGATACCACGTACCACTGAGAATAAGAATGGACGTTGTACACTGTTAGGTTTGTTCCAGGTGAGAACCTGAAAATTATGTATAGGACAGAATGTGGTTAATGCAAAACTTAGGCTTGTAAAACAATAGCCAAAGAGGTCTGGAGAGTCCCCAGACAGCTACAGCCAGCATTCCTTTCCGCCTCCCCCTCCCCCAGCATAGGGTTGAAGTCTATCTCTCCCTAACTTTCCTGAGAAGGATGACCCCAAGCTAAAGGATGGATGTGACTGAGTCAGGAGTCCTAGGAGCTGGTTGTTTGAAAAAGAATTAATTACAAGCAGCTGTTCTGGCTTACTTACTTACTCCCTCCAAGAAACCCAAGACTGTCCTCTTTTCTCTCATGGATGCTCTTCGGCCTCTACCCATCTGCCCCCAGATGCTAAAAATAAATAGCATTTTGCTACACATGTGGCTTAATGTCTCTCTCTAGGCTCTGGACCTAACACACACAACAATAACAATGAAAACAGCAAACAATATTGAGCAATGATACCAGACAAAAGAGATCATTCCATTTAAATATAATCTAAAATAGGCAAATCTACTACATTGTAGACAGTCAAGATAGGGTTACTCTTGTGAAGAGAGTGATTATCATTGGAAAGCATAATGCTTAGTTTTATGTGACAACTACACTAGGCCAAGGAATGCCCAGATATATGATTAAACATTATTTCTTGATGTGCCTATGAGGATGTTTCTGGAAGAAATATTTTAATACATTGACTGCCACACTAGAAAAAAAAATTGTTTTTCCTTTGGGCCAACCTATTTTATTAAGAATAAAAACTTCAAAAATAAAATGACCCTTTCTAATTTAATGAACAATTTGTTATTTTCCATGCATGAGTTATATGCAACTTGAAAAGAGTTCTCACAGCTTCCAAGGTGAAGAGACATGTGAGTTACATATGCTTCACAAGACCTAAAACTAGCTCAAAGCAAGCAAGAGTTAAAAACAACTCATATAGCAGTTAATGTGTTAATTAGCATATTAGCGTTTGAATTGGTGAACTGAGTAAAGCAGATGCCCTGCTCAATACGGGTGAGCAACATCCTATCTATTGAGGACATGAATACAACCAAAAGGGGTGAAGAAAAATTAGATTTTCTCTCCCTCTGCCTGATTGCTTGAATTGACACATAGATCTCATGTCCTTGGCACTCCTAGTTCTCAAGCACTCAGACTCAGAGCAAAATGTACACCATTGGCCCACTGGCTCTCAGGCCCTTGAACTGTACCATCAGCTTTCCTTGGGCTCCAGTTTATAAGTAGCAGATTGTAAAACTTCTCAGTCTCCATATGATGTGAGCCAATGCCTTATAATAAACATATTTATATATGTAAATCCTATTGGTGCTGTTTCTCTGGAGAATCCTGACTAATATGGAAAGGGAGCACAGTGGAGCTTTCTGGGATGCAGGCCAGGTTCTATTTCTTCCTCCGGGTGCTGGTTTCATGGATGTGTTCAATTCATGAAAATTGTAACTTATAAATTGTGAATTTTTTCTCTGTGATTTCACAATAAATTTTTTTAACATCTAGATATCCATGCATATCTTTCATAATATGACTTTAAAATAAACAAAAAAGCCATATTTTTTAACTATTACACAAGTGAAGCACATCTGAATATAGTAATTTATTTAAGTATACATACTTCAAAATAACAGTTACATAATGAATTTCATGAATTTTTATTGTTGTGATGTTTATTTACAAAATCAGATGTATAAATTTTTAACCTTTCATAGTTAGCTAAAAATTTTCAATAAGTAGCTAGAATAATATGGAATTATCAAATTTAGAAGTATGTATTGTCTTTCTTTAGGCAAACATGTTCTAGTCCTATACTTGTTTCTGAGAACCTTCATGCCAATTTCTTCCCTAATGCACTAGACTTAAACAGAAAAAAAAATGGCAAAACATTTTTAAGTTCAGATCATTGGCTTTGAAGTCCAGTCTAAAAACCACAGCATGTGAGAAAGGGAGGAGGGATGGCCACAGAAAGCTGCTGATGAAATTTATATACTTCTAGCTTCCCCAGCATTGACCATGATTTTTTTTTCCTCTGCCAGGGAGCCCTGTGAAAATCGAGACTAGTTACCTTTCTTTACTCCTCTGGAGTGGGTCATGAAAACCCTAGTTAGCAGCCAAGTACCCTGAACTCATCAGCTCCCTGAGAACTCCACATCCATCTGGCCCAATCTGCACAAACTACATTCATTCAAAACCTCAGGTAATTCTTAAAATCATCAACAATAGAGGATGCAGCTGTAGGTGTCTATATGGCTAATGATGGCATAAAGGTAAGGACCAGTCAACACCAGCCTGAGATTTTCTAGATCTGGAAGAAAACAGAAAGACATCTTGTGTATAACTAAATTATATATATAGATAGATAGATATACACACACATATATATACACATATATATAAGATATATATGCATGTATATATATGTTTTTTATATATATAAAACACAATATTATTAGACCTGTATCTTTTTCAGGGCTATGAAGATAGGTGCAGATGATTAAACATGACAAGAATTTTGTATGCACGCAACTTAAACAATAGTATATAAATTAGAAAGGCAACATATTCATTTCAATATCATTGTAAGCTCTGAAGGAAAAAAGCAGAGGTATTTAATTGCTCCTTGATGTCAGAAACTGTATCTCTGTATACTCTTTAATTGACACATCATGCACACTTAATGCATGTTTATTGAATAAAGGAATAAATGAATGAAGAAAAAAATGAATAACCAGCTTTCTATCATATTTAGCACAACGCCACATATAATTATTAGGCACTTGAGACATGCATTGAATGCTAGGAGATTTGCAGATTCTGAAGAAGTATGCTATGAGGAATTTACCCTTGCAATGTATTATTACATTACTAAGGCATTTCAAAGCAAATTTAATTTTGATTACAGTACTCACCCAGAAAATAAGGGATAAATGATGGAAGCTAATGAGTTCAGAGTTTCCACTTAGAATTTTAATAAATATAAAGAAACTTCTGGGATTGAGGGATTATATTAAATGTTTCATGAAGGAAAATTCTGTTTTGGTGTTGTAGTGCCTTGCAATTCTTTCACTGGGACTTTTAAAGTAAAAATTATGCTGAGAAATCCACTTGTAACAATGCTACTTGCAATAGTTTCTTTTGCATTAAGTCTTTTAAGGTCCCAGGCTAATAAAAACAATTGCACTATTTTGGCACTCTTTGGATTTTAAAGCATTGTATCACACAAGGATCTGTGAAGCCAGAGAAAATATTTTAAGTTTAGCATATAGTCTAAGATTTTTAATGAAAACACAGATCTCATTACGAAGTATCAAGATTTTGCAATAGCATATTTACAAGAATGTCTTCTAGACATAATCAAGTAGTGGGGTTTTTAAACAGAAAAGTGCTAATATTTTTCTAGATATCGAAGGTTTGTTTTCTTTTTTCAGAAGAATTGTTAGTGCTAAATTGACACGCATATTCCAAAGGCATTAACTGCTCATTTCAGATTTTTTCTATCTTCTCCTTTACATCTGCCCTCCTTCCTCCCTAATTAACATTTTGTACTTTTAACTGCCTCAGTGTCAGCTTTGCCTGCTTCCTGCAGAACTCAACTACATTAGGAGGAAAGATTACAAGCTTCATATTCATAGATTCCTTTTACTTAAAAAGTTGAACAGGTAGTATGGCATTGCCAAAGGCAGTAGAAAGTCAATAGAATTAGGCTTAGAGAAAAAGAAATGGGGTTGTGGGGTGTAAGATGAGCAAGGGGAATCTCTACTGTGTGTAGATATGACAGTCTTAGTCTACTTAATAAGAAATTCCAGAGCAAAGGTTACCAAAAGAAGAGCTCAGCATTGGGCAGCAGTGGGCCAGCCTTAGGACCTCCACTGCACTAACCTATTGATGGATTGGAAGAGTGAAGATTGACTCAGAAGCCGAAATGGATACTGAAGGTGCTAACACCTAAAGGCTACTAACTCCTTGCAGTTAAAGAGCAGGCTATATTTTGAAAGTAAATATAAGTAACACAATCCCATGATTGCCACATCTCCAGGCTCAAGGATGCCTAAGACTTTGATTCTTGGTTAAAATCCTTTCAGTACCAATTCAGGAAATATATAGAAGTGTACCAGAGCTAAAATAAACAAGGATATATTTTTTTACATTGGTACATACATTACACTGTTCCAAATAAGTATCCAAATACACTGTATTTGGGGTTTCCAGATTGTTTATTACTTGTAATTGAGGAGCAACAACTGTTATAAAAAGGCACAGAAACTAAAAGGACCCCATGGATAATAGAGTTCCTGAGCTGAGCTGGATCTTGTCTAAGTCTCTCTTATCTTTCATGACCAAACACATCTATGAAAAATGTGTGCTTGGGATATTGAACTTCACCTGAGAGTCACAAGACAGCCTTTGTGATGTTGTGCATGCTGTGATTCTTAGCCAGTCTTTTCTTAAAGCTGAATAGACCACTGCTTCCAAACAAAATGGAGTAACTGATCAGGGTTTACTCTCCAAAACAAGAAAACACTTTGAGAAATTTCAGCAGAAGACTGGGAAAACAATTATGATAAATCCATATAATGGAATACTCCTCGGAAACAAAAACAACCGACACACTCAAAAGCATGGTTGAATCTACAAACATTTATGCTGAGTGAAAGAAGCTAGACATAAAACAGTATGTATTGTATTATTGTAGGGATATGACATTTTAGAACAAGCAGACAATCCGGGAAGACAGAAATCAGAAGAATGATTGTGTCTGCTGGAGAAAAGGACTGAATGAATATAAAAGAGCACAAGGGGACTCCTTGATAAGCATGTGAATTACTCAGGTGTACACATTTGTCTAAGATCATTTATGCATTTCAATGAATAAAAATTATACCTCAATTTTTAAAAATTCCTCCAAAACTATCTATTGACTGGCCCTAGAATAGCATTTAAACATTTCATTTTTACTAATAGCCATTTTTATGTAATAGCTAAACGTTGAATTATTAGGATTATCTGCAATTTTAACTTTAATGTACTATAATCGCACTGACTCCAAAAATTATCTCGGTGTGAATAGCTTACTTATATATTTTATTTCAAATTAATATTTATTATATATAGGCCAATGTATTCCATCATCGGGAATAAAGATAATTCAAATAAGAGGGCTGATAGAAATGCAGTTATTTATTCTTCAGGCATTTATTTGAGATACGTTTTATTTAGATAAAATTTCTGTAACATTTGCAAATATTCCCACTTTGTTTCTTACAACTTTCTTTTCTCTTTAGCAATTAGCAATAAAACACTTAAAAATAATTCTGAAAATTGAAATAAAGACTATGTCCTTGATAATGATAAAGAGGTATACTTATCAAAATGGGACAACTCTTCAATACTCACTGATGAAATAAATATACAGGAGGGCATCACCTTGGCATGGTGGGAGGAATACATAGCATCCATGAGAAGGCTGAAATCTGTCTTGTGGACTGATGATAGAATTTCCAAAAAAAAAACCCTGATAGCCCTGCTAGCTCAATCTAAAGGTATGATTCTTTTCCCGCTAAACCAAAGGAAGCTGCCCAGTTTACTGATGGACTATTCTGAAATTGAATAAGATAAATCTTTTACCATTTGAGCAGTAGACTCTTAAACTTGGTTGAAGAAGTTATGGTTATTCTGCACAGTAGAGAGAAGTGAAGATACTATATTGAATAGTGCAGAAATAGTAGGACTTTTGCCCAGTTTTGCTTTTGTACAGAATAGATAATTCTACTTTGTCCAACATTTACCTTGTGACCAAAGTTACAGCTGAGAAAAACATTAGTGTTTTGTAATAATAAATTATGGAGCAATTTCACCACCCCTATAGGCTAAATTTCACCAGAGGAAAATATATTGCGCTTGCAGAGTGTAAGAATGTACTAAGATGCAAAAACCAGTGGGAATTACCTGTTCTTCCACTGGCATAGTAGCAGTTTGATTGGAAAGTGGAATTAAGCACCAGTTAATAAAAATGGTTGAGAAAAACTGAAAGCAACCAAGATGTATTTCAATAGGTGAATGAGTATATAAACTGTGGTACATCCACACAATGTCATATTATTTAGCAATAAAAATATATGGATTATAAAACCATAAACAAACGTGGAGAAGAAACCTTAAATGCATACTGCTTAATGGAAGAAGCCAGTATGAAAAGGCTAATACTTTATGATTTCAACCATTTGCCATTGTGGAAAAGGCAAGACTATGTATGCAGTAAAAAGATCAGCAGTTCCCTGGAGTGGAAGGGAAGGGAGGAATTGGTGAAGCACAAGGATTTTTAGGGCAATGAAACTATTCTGTATGATACAGTAATGCTGGATACATGGCATTATGCGTTTGTCAAAATCATACAACTGTACAGTGCAAAGAGTGAAACTTAATCTAAACTATGAACTTAAGTTCATAATAATTTTTCAATAGTGACTCTTTAATTTTAACAAAAGTACCACACTAATATAAAATATTAATAATAAGGGGAAAAGACTTGGGTAGGGGAGTAAGAGAGAACTCTCTTTTATCTGCTCGATTTTCTGTAAACCTAAAACTGTTTTGCAAATAGTCAACTAATTTGTTAAAAAAATTATGACATTCTTAAAATTAAGTGACTTAGCAGCTGAAAGCAGCAGTTAAAGTGACATCTGCTCTTGATGAAAATATAGAGGTGAAGAGCTTTTTCCTATAGATCCAGAGGTGTGAATGATGGGTTCACATGCAATTTATGTGTTTATGTATATGTTGTCATGAAAATATATGGCAAATGGTGGCTAATATGAAAAAAAATGGTAGGCTAGATTTTAGTTCTGTCTAAATCAGAAGAGGCAATATCAGAAAGATATTTGGGAACTGGACGTGATGATAATAGCATGGGAATGATGCAATTACAAAATCCTTTCTTTACTAAATCTATTTTTCTTTTGTTTTGCTAAATGCAGAGATAGTGGGAATGGATAGATGGGGAAGATCTTGTAAAGAAATTCCTTCTACCTGCCTTCTGAGTGAGGCAATGCAAAAAGAAAGTGTGTGTGTGGGGGGGAGTATAGTATGAGAGTGTTCTAAGAGTTAAAGTAATTTTGGAAAACTTCTACAAAATACAATCACAAGTAACATGATTTTTTTTTTTTTTAGCAAAATAAGTCCAAAGCCATATTGGATGTTTCAATTCTTGGTGATCATTAATGTTTTATATATCATACCTGTTTTCGTGCATCAAATATTATAAAGTTTACAATTACAGAAATTATAAATAGTCATGAAGAAATCATAAACATGCCAGCAGTCACCTCACCTGGTTGAAAGGAAAGAAAGAAAAGATTAAAAGCAGTATCATATTTCTTCCTTCAATCTCAGGGAATACTGAGAATTTGGACTTTGACAACTGGTTACAGCATTGACTTAAGGAATAGAGAACATTTTGGACTAAAGTAATTGAGGGTCTTGTGGAGGATGCTACATTCTGTGAACTATTCCAGCAATTAATCCAAGCACACAGTATCTGGTTTGGTATTGTTTGTTATGTGACACGTAATTAATGAAATGCAGCTGCACTTAAAAAAAGAAAATGAGTCACACAATCCTGAGGAATTATATGACTAAAAAGGTAAAAAAGCTGAAGAGAAGATTGAGAGGCTGAGCTGTTGTCTTCATTGAGCTGAGGTAGTCTATGCTCGTTAGCCTCATTTCTTAGGAGTTATACAAAGTTATGTCTGAGAATCGTGAGGAGTGGATTGATTTTAAGGAACCCTCCATGATCCTAAAGCAACCCTTTGACAAGATATAAAGGTACTGGTTTCTGGGAGTAAACGTACATCAGGGTAAAGTGATTCCAAACGGTTATGAGCAGAGCAGTAAGGGCATTGCATCCCATCCTGTGGATATCTGTAGCCACAGTCCTCCAGTTTGATACCATCTAATCCGCTCAGATTTATAGGCAATCCATCACCAATGTCGATTGATTTTACTTTTTAAATATCCCTCCAATCTATCCACTTTCTCTCCTGCTGCTAACTGAGTATTTCAGGACAGCACTTCTTAATGAATATCTTGCAACGTGCTCATGATCAGTCCACTCATGCCTTTCATCTTTCCTCAATAAATTTCTTAAACTTCAGCAAAAACACTGTTTCAAATTACAAATCTGACCATATCTCCTTACTCTCACATGCCACCTTTTTCTCTTTCCTCTGTTTAAAATCTTTCAATGACTTTTTATTGCTGCTAGGTAAGAACCATCTTGCTGATGGCATCCCCAAGACTCAAGACATAGCCATGCTATCCCACCAGATCTTCTTCCTGGTCTTACTGTCTCTTTTTTTTTGCTTTTAAGGAAAATGCCAGCTCCTCAATATTATATTAGTCTACTAGGGCTGCCATAACAAAATACCACAGATGGGGTGGCTTAAAAATAAGAAATTTATTTTCTTACAATTCTGGAAGCTTGAAATCCAAGACCAAGGTATCAACAGATTTGGTTTCTGCAGAGGATTCTTCTCTCCTTAATTTGCAGACTTTGCCCTCTCTCCATCTCCTCACATTTCCTTTTCTCTGGCCGACCATTTCTGGTGTATCTTCCACTTCTTATAAGGACACCAGTCCCATTGGATTAGGGCTCCACCTTTATGGCTTCATTTAATCTTAATGAGGTTAATGAGATCCTATCTTCAAGTATAGCATATTTAGAGTTAAGAACTTCAATTTATGAATTTTGTAGGTAACACAATTCAGTCCATAATAGGTAACTACCTATGCCATGCATTTATTAGTACAATGGCCTATCCAATCTGCCAAATCTCTATTGAAGTACTTCAGCTCTTGAAATGAAGTGGAACTTTGAAGAATAATTTGCTATGTCACCAAAATCCTGTGACCTAGTATAGCCATTTGCAACTCTCATACAACTTATGCAGCTCTCTTTAAATTGCAACAAAGAAAAGCTAAGTGGCATGTTCAACTTTATATGTCCTACTTTTATCATAATCCTTTACCCTTATAAAA
Source organism: Mirza zaza (assembly GCA_008750895.1). Taxonomy (NCBI): domain Eukaryota; kingdom Metazoa; phylum Chordata; class Mammalia; order Primates; family Cheirogaleidae; genus Mirza; species Mirza zaza. The sequence goes on along the minus strand of VSMD01032238.1, from coordinate 27,997 downwards.
CAGGTGATGTTTGTTTGACTAAATAACCAGTCTACTCCTTTTAAGAACTCTTGCCTCAAAGGTCAATATACATAATCTAAACATTTGTACCCATATAATGTGCTGAAATTAAAAAAATTAATAAAAAGAACCCTTGCCTCATTTTAAGAAAGAACATCCCTGTTGACTTTATTAACTTCTGTGACTGATATATTATATGTACAAGGACATTCCGAAAATCTTCATTTTTTTTCCAGAATATTACAGGGGTACAAACATTTAGGTTACAAATATTGGCTTTGTCCTGCTCAAGTCAGAGCTACAAGCATTCCCCTTCCCCAGATGGTGCACAATTGACACATTAGGTGTGAATATACCCATACCCTCCTCCGGCCTCCCACTTGCCCCACACCCAGTGAAAGTTACTACCATATGTGAATGTAAATGTTGATCAATTAGTACCAATTTGATGGTGAGTACAGGGTTTCTGTTTTTTCTATTCTTGTGATACTTCACTTAGTAGAATGGGCTCCAGTTCCATTCAGGATAATACCAGAGGTGCTAGAGCACCATGGTTTTTGTGGCTGAGTACTATTCTATGGTATTTATTATCACTCCACATTTTATTAATCCACTCATGTATTGATGGGCACTTCTGTTGTTTCCATATCTTTGCAATTGTGAATTGTGCTGCTATGAGCATTCTAATGCAGATGTCTTCTTTATAGAACGTCTTTTTCTCCTTTGGGTAGATAACCAGTAAGGGGACCAAATGGTAGTTCTACTTGTAGCTCTTTGAGGTCTCTCCGTATTACTTTCCACAGAGGTTGCACTAGTTTGCAGTCCTACCAGCAGTGTAGGAGTGTTCCTATCTCTCCACATCCATGTCAGCATTTGTTGTTTGGAGACTTTTTGATAAAAGCCATTCTCACTGGAGTTAAGCGATATCTCATTGTGGTTTTTATGAGTATTTCCCAGATGATTAGAAATGTTGAGACTTTTTCCATGATTTTTGGCCATTAGTCTGTCTTCTTTTGAAAAATTTCTATTCATGTCTTTTGCCCACTTTTTAATGGGGTTATTTGATTTTTTTCTTGTTGATTTTCTTGAGTTTTATATAGAGTCTAGTTATTAGATGTGTAGCATGCAAATATTTTCTCCCATTCTGTAGGTTGTCTATTTTCTCTCATGATAGTTTATTTCCTTGGCCTTGCAGTAGCTTTTTTTTATAATTAAAAGTAAATTAATATTTTTCAAATTTTTTATTATTATTATTATATTGTTTTCAGCATATTATGGGGGTACAAATGTTAAGGTTACATATATTGCCCTTCTCCCCACCTCCCCAAGAATGGAAAAATAAGCACCACATGTACTCACCAGCAAATTAGTATTAACTGATCAACACGTAAGTGGACATATAGGAATAACATTTATTGGGTGTCGGGCAGGTGGGGAGGGATGGGTATATACATACATAATAAGTGTGATGAGCACCAACTAGGAGATGGACACGCTTGAAACAGAAGCTTTTTAAATTTGATTAGGTCCAATTTATTTATTATTGTTGTTGCTGTGATCGCCTTCGGGGTCTTCTTCATAAATTCTCTGCATAGTCCAATGTCAATAAGCATTTTCCACCAATTTCTTTTAGAATTATTATAGTTTTATGCCTTAGATTTAAGTCTGTTATCCACCATGAGTTGATTTTTGTGAGAGGTAAGAGGTGTGGATACTATTTCAGTCTTCTACATGTGACTATCCAATTTTCCCAGCAACATTTATTGATTAAGAATTCTTTTCTCCAGTGTATGTTTTTGTTTGCGTTGTCAAAGATCAGATGGCTATATGAGGATGGTTTTATATCTTGGTCCTCAGTTCTGTTCCAATGGTCTATGTCTCTGTTCTTGTGTAGTGACTTCCTGTTTTGGTTACTCTAGCCTTGTATAGCTTGAAGTCTGATATATCGATGCCTCCTAATTTTTCTTTTTGCTTAAGGTTGCTTTTGCTATAAGGGGTCTTCTCTGGTTTCATATGAAGCATAGAATTATTTTTTCTAGATCTGTGAAAAATTGAAATTCTTTAATATTCAGGGAATTTGGGTGATACTTATGCTTAGATTTCAACACTGGTATTTACATTTAAAATTCCTTAATTTGGGGAATTTCCTTTATTATTTATTTTAATCTATTATCATACGATGTTTATTGATCAATATATCATATCATTATTATTATATGACTTGTTACTCTTTATTATTTGTTTGGACTTGGTAAATCCTAGGGAGATAAGTGACTATTCTCCAAATTTTTCTGCAATATCTAGTCCACTTTTATTTCATTTTCTTTTGTCTCTTTCTAGTTATATTTTAAATCTTTTGCAAAAAGAGTTCATATTTTTTTTGAAACTCTCCAATAACACTTAGGAAACTCCTATAAAGTGTTAATAGAAAAAATAGTGCAAATGTTTATAGAGAACTAGAGACCTAGATTGTTTTAAACTTAATATTCAAGCTATCCCAATTACAAATATCGTTCAGTTTTATGACATTATTGCAGCTCTCTTACATAGTAATATTTCAAAGAAACTTTTTATTAGTTGGTTTAATAGAAAAAAAGACATAGACATAGGTCTCTTGTGTTTGTAAAGCAATTTCAAACTTTTCTCATTCTCTTGATTCTATGATGTAGTTTGAGCAAGGATTGTTATTTCCAATTTTACAGAAGATGTAACTTAGGCTCTTGGGGAGGTAAACAGACTTCCCAATATTATATAGGAAACAAGAAGTAAAGTTCTAACCAAACATAAGTTGTTTTTCTAGTTCTAAACCTCTTGCACTTGTCATCAGAATTCAAAATTCTATTTTGCACAGAAGAGAACTTTAAACCTAGAAAAAAAGAAGAAATGAGTACTTTTGGTTAGTTCAGTAAAACATACTGGAAATACAAATCTATAGAGAGTAGTATTTGACTTAAGAAGACAGCACATGAATGTATTTTAGGGAAAAGAAATATTTATAGAATATAGTAACACTACTTTACAAACATAAATCATTCGATTTATAAACATAATACTGGAAGAAACACATTTAACATAGTATGGACTACATGTAAATATGTATGATTCATTTAGGGAATCTGAACGTCTGGTCTCTGTTGTCCTTTTGTGCCAACGATTCACTTATTTAACATTTAAAACTATTAAGTTCCTACTATGTCAGGTACTACTGTAGCTGGGGCTAGAACTGTGAAAAGAAAAAAAAGTCCCCATTATAAGTAAGCATACATTCCAGTGGTATTGACATAAATTATAATTTCCAGTAGTGATAAGAAAATAAAATGACGGAAAAAAAAGGAAGAATGTTAGGGATATACTTATGGAATTTTTGGTCTGTTTTTTGATAAACTACTTTAATCTAATAATTTTATTCTTCTAAATAGATTTCTTATTCTATGAGTTCTCATTAAATTCTCATAAGCAGTCCCTATTTTGGCATAAAATATTAAAAATCCCTCTTAAAATGCAAACAAGCTCTCTAAAATTTCAGGTAATTTAAAAACCATACTTAGTTTGTCAAATTATTTAGCCAGTCATCTAGTAAAGCTCAGGTGGAATAAACATAGAAAAGCAGTGATTTTTGATTAGGGTAGTGCTCAAGAAATAATAGAGAGAAAAAAAGAAAATGAATTACTTGGCATTAGCTGATAGTTACATACAAATGGAATTCAAGAATAAGGAATACCTCCCTTCAAATTAGAAATGTATTTCTGAGCCTACAAACCTGAGTCAATACCTAAAAATCCAACATGTATGATCATGTAGCTCTATTATGACATTCTCACATGCTCTTTTAAAATCTCGAATTCTGACATAGTTTATGTAAAATGGCCTGTCTATTGATATTTGTCACTAGACAAACTGCAGTGTTATACAATTGAGAAAGAAAGAACTCACAGAGTCTTACTGAGGACACTAGATATTTCCTTATTGAAATTTTACTCTAAGGTTTGCATAGTACATACTAGGCATACAGTAAAAGAAAAGTAAATTTTTTTAGGTATTGTTGTAAATGATAATTATTTGCATTTTTCCCAGAAATTTCCATTTGAGGAGATATTAAGTTCTGAAGGAAATGATGCTTAAAATATTTGATGAATATGGTCTTTACTGTGTAATCTAACTAATAGGGAACAATTAATACATTAAATAGACTCAAGTTATGTGTTTGCCATTTTTATTAGGACAAAAACAATTAAAACAATTTAACAAAAGAATTATGTACACCTAATTATGAATATTTTAAAGAAATAACATTACAAAAATAGAGTCTTTATAATGTTATTAATGAACATTTTAAAGAATAATCAGATTTTTTAGAAGATTCGGCAACGAACTTTTAAAAGGATAGCTCTAATCTCTAATTTGGTAAGGAAAAATAAAAAGAACAATTAACTCCTACAGACAGCTCTAGTGAATAAATGATTTAAGAGCATGTAAATACAAATGTATTTTAACAAAGAAATAATGTTTTCTCTAATAAAAAAAGGAAACTAGCAAAAGAATTAGTTTCCATATTTTAGAAAAGCAGATCACCTGAAATTGTCTGAAAAATTTGCAATCAATTTTATAGATTTTTACATCATCACATGTACAAATATAGAATTTAGGCAAAGTAATTTTTGTGATACAAATGTGCTTAAAAGTCAGAAAGCTTGCCAGAAATTAGAAATTATATATGCTTCATTAAATCTAAAAGAAGCAATATTTTTGAGGAATATAAAAATTATGCTAAATAAATCTGAAATTTAAAGCCTGAAACTCAAAAGATCATTACTCTGATAGCCTATATCATAATTGAAAAAAATTCACAAAGGAAGGCATACATAGTGTCAAAAAGTTTGTTTTTTTTTTTATTTCCTAGTCATACTATGAAAACATTGAAAAAAGAACTGAAGAGCAATTACAATGTTGACTATAAACCTAAGTTAAAAAAATCAAACAAATGTCTTCTCTGTATTGAGTAAGTTTCTTATTTTCATTTCAATGAAAACAAACTGCTTTAGTGGGTAGCAACACAGCTCAAATAAACACTGAATGTAATTTAGATGAAATAGATTTTAGCAATTTAGGTTTCGCATACTCTCAGTTTTATAAGTGGAAGAATCAGAGTAAAACATATCTGGCTCTAGTCTTAAAAGAACTTATTATAGTCACACTAGGAATAAATATATCTTGTTTTATGTGAATATTTCCAATGTCTTTGAGTTTTATAGGTGTAAATATGTTATTAGGATTTGGGTTAGGGAAATTATTGTAATGGGATTGAAATTCTTAAGATATGGGTTTCAATATAATCTTATTTTAAGGCAGAATACACTAAGAACTTTACCAGTCGAATGTTTACATATAATTTAAACTATATTTCTAAATATATAGAGAGGAAGGAAAAGAAAAAACAAACCAATAAAACATTCAGAAGCAGGTTGGAAACAAAAGCATGCTCTGAAGATTTGGGGTTATACAATTTGTCCAGCTTGGAAAAATAATCAGAGATAGAAGAGAAAATAATAAGGATTCTTGGACTAAATTATTTAGAGAATTAAGCTGGGCTTTTATTTTATTTCAAAATATTAAGGGATACAAATATTTTAAATTACATGGGTCACCTTTGTAATGCTTGAGTCCCCGGTATCATTGTGCTCATCACCTGAGTAGTGTTCATTGTGCCCAGGAAGTAGGTTTTTGCCCCCTCGTCTCTGGTTGGTTTCCACTGAGATTTACTTCCCTCTGTGCACATGTGTGCTCATTAGTTAGTTCTAAATTAATACTGAGTACACATGATGTTTGTCTTTCTATTCTTGAGATACTTCACTTAGGATAATGGTCTCTAGTTCCATACAAATTTTTGCAAAAAGTACTAATTCATCTTTATTATGGCTGAGTAGTACTCCATGGTATACATATACCACATTTTATTAATCAATTCATGAATTGATGAGCATCTGGGTTGATTCCACATCTTTGCAATTGTGAATTGTGTCATAATAAACATTCTAGTGCAGGTTGTCATTTTGATGAAATAATAGTCATCGGAAATCAAACAGGTGGTGGGGGGAGGATGGGATGGGTAAATTCACACCTAATGGGTACAATGCATACTATCTGTGGGATGGGCACACTTATAACTTTGACTCAAATGGTACAGAAGCAACTTATGTATCCAAAACATTTGTACCCCCATAATATTCTGAAATTAAATGTAAAAATAAGTGATTTAAAAAATTAAAGAAGTTAAAATGCTTGCCTTATTCACCTTGAGCTATCGATTCCTCATTTGAAGTAATTAAAAAACAGAAACATACAAAGTTTGAAAGGGATATGTTAACAGGAAAAAAAAATCACATTGTCCCATCTTGTTTGAACATATGAAATCACATTAAAGAGAATGATAAAGGCAGTATAAAGCAAATATTCCCTGAGGAAAAAAAATTGTTGAATAGTCTTCTGTTTTTCTGTTGGTGGTGATTGGATGGGTTAGGATAAGAAGGAAATGTTATTGGCTGGCTATGGCTTGAGTGAGCTTCTGATATTTTTGGCTCCTGCTTAAAGATTCACCATCGTCTTCTCTAGTTCACCAATTAACTTGCAGACTCAGCCCCAAACGATTATTTTTAGGACAGAATATTAATCTTTCCAATTCTTTACACTTGAAACCGCTTTATAAAGAGATCACATTCTAACCCAGGTTGCTTAAAGACACCTTATGATATTTAAAGCCACAAAAAGAAAAGAAAAAAGAAACAGAAACAGAAAATGGAGATGCAGGAGAGGCATTTTGCAGTTTCCAAAGGAAAATTAAATAATCTCCAGTTTTACTGTACTTAATATCTACTTAAGCTATAAACTTTGAAACTATTTATCTTCTTATTTTGCTTACAGTTGTAAATACTAGTTATGATTGTTTTATTAATTTTTGCTTTATAATTGGAATTTTAAATTTAATACTAATTTAAATAAATCAAAATAAAAAAATACACCTAAAATAGTTTATTTTTTTACTTAGAAGAGTGACGTGAGTGGTAGAGAAATCAACAAAGCAGATATTTTCAGAGTATTGCAGTGATTCTATAAAATTTGGCTTTGAGATTCAGCAGACAAAATGGCTCCCTCTGAGTCTTGCTCTAATTTACTCTGTGACCTTGACCTTGAAAGCTTCCTTGAGTTTTCTTGTTTCATAGTTTTCTCAATAAATTAAAAAGAAAAGAATAAATGGAAAAAGGATTACTAAGTCTTATCACTATATAACATTATGGAGGGCATTAAGAAATGCGGTTAGAACTCATCATGCCTCCTACAAAAAAACTCCTTGTAAAGACTTAGTATATCATTTTTTATCTATGGAATTTTTCCTTGCTGTTGTTTTGGGACTCTTTTGAGCCTAGATCTCCATGATTGGCAATTTGTGTGGTACATGGGTGATTTCTGGAACCACTATACTTCCCATTTGTAAGTCAATATAAGTAAATGTGACCTTCAGGTCTTTAGAGATGAAAAGAGACAAGCTTAAAGTTAATTCACTATGTCACCTAACCTCTCTCTCCTTCAACTAGAAAAAGATATTGAATCTTCTATCTTAGTGAATTTAAATGTATGACAAATAAAGGACATTTTGCATAACAAATGCATTTCATATTGAGCTTTAATATTGGCAAATTCTGTAAGGTACTGTATGTTTCAAAAACCAAAAGCCTTCTGATAAAGAGTAGGTTGAACACATAAAATTAATACACTTTCACACACACAAACTTGAATAAATGTGTATCATTACTCATATGGTCTTTGGAATAAAATCCTTATCACATCAAGCAATAATGAGATGTGACATTTAATCCTCAACTATTTAAAAGTTCTTCAAAAATGAAACATGAGTGAAATCTTTAGCAAAATTACATATAAAGTAAAAAGTGATAATAAGTGTAAATAAGTGATTTATTTTTGCTGACCCAGTTTATTCCTTTCTTTTCTAATGTTTGCTAATCAAATTGCTACAGAATATGATCTTCATTAGATATGTCAGCATTAGCAATTTGGATAAATAGGAAGGACTAGTTAGGCTCCGTGGAATATGTGGTATAAGGCAATAAGCAGGTGATGAAATACTATCAGAAATACACATTTTGACTATGTGCATAGGTAATAATGATTTTTAAAAATTTATTGTTAACTAATTACACATATTAGTACTTTTCACACAGAACAATAATATGCATTATAAGTACTTTAAACAATATATATTAGGGGCAAAATTTTTAAGGCATAATAATAAAAATGATTATTTATTAAGCATGATTATACTATAATCATTTATATACATTGTCTTACTCTATGATCAGCACAAATCTATGGATTAGTTTTCACTATTTCTCTTTTGTACATGAGGAAACTGAGGCTCAAGGAAATATGTTATTTTACCAAGATCATACAGCAAGTTAGAAATAAATCCAGGATTTAATATCAAATATATTTGCTCTAGATAATTTCTTTCCACTAAACCATACTGTCTATAAACTTATTTTTCTATTTATATGAGTTCTTCTCATTAAATAAAAAATGTATATGGATAATTATGAGCTTCAGTCATTTGAAAGATAAAGTACAGCCTGAATTCAAATTGTATGACTATCTTACTAGGTTATTTGATTTACCGTGTTATGATCTCTGTCATCTTCAGGCATGCTACATAGGCACAGATATCCAGACTTCATGAGAAGATTCAAGTAAATGTTTATATGAGTCACAATATGGAGAACTGCCAAAATCCTCACAAGGTACACATAGTAATTACTTATCAAAATATTTCATGACCATGTTCTTGCTAACTCCCATCTTCAAATGATTCATTACTTGGTTTACATAGATTTATCTCCTTTTGGTCCATTTAAAAATAAAAATTATATATATGTATATTCAAATAATTGCTCAGAGAATAATTTAGAGGTATTTTCCAACAATAACTCAGAACTATTCTGAGATAATACAGAGTCCAGCTGAAGTTACTTATATACAGAGAAGGTCAATCATGTAGTTTGTCTCATTGAATAAAAGCAAAGACAAGAAGTTTAACGGGCTTAAATCACAAACAGTCTGTGGAAATGGGTCTTGTTTTGTTTCATTTTGTTTTATTTTTTCTTTGAGTAAACTGATTGGCTGGAAGTCATGAAGTAGGGCAGTTTGCCCTTGGACAGACTGAGTTAGGGAAGGCAACTTCAGGGTGGTTGCTAAGAAAGCTTTAATTTCAGCATGGAGTAAACATGGTGTACTCTTTGACTAGGAATAATAGCTGCTATTGTCACCTGATGGTCTCTTTTACTTATTCAATCTGGATCTGCAGCATGACTCTTGTTATGCTTTGCTAAAGTATGTAGTTTTGAATGATAGCAGCATATCTAACAGTTTCCTTGCCTCCCCTCACTATCTAAACTGACATATAGGTTTTGTTTCTTTCTTGAGAAGGCAGGGTGTCCTGAATTTGGATGCCAAGATTAATTGCCTAATTTAAGACACACTTAAGGTACCTCTATGAAGAGATTGTAAACCACATTATTAGTGGACATTTTATTGGCCCCAATTGATTTTGCCTTGTATTCAATACTACTGTAACCCACAGGCAAGCCTTGAAGAATAGCTCTGTGGTTAATATTTTCCCTAGAGATTACCTCTTGTTTTTATACACAAATCTTATAAAATGTATATGTCTATTAATAAATACAACATGTTTTAGCTGGTTTTTATAGGCTTGTACAAAACAATGTCATAGCAGAATCTTTAGTTACATCCCAGATAAAAACGGTAGCAGTAGAACATCAGAATAACATGTATTTCTTAAATTACCAATTGTCAACAAAGGGGATATGTTACTGGCTCTAGGAGAGGCCAGATGCTATATTACTGTCTACAAAACAATGTTTATTAATGGCAATACTAATTGATGATCAGGAAGTGATTATGTAAGCATGCTACTTCCTAACATCATGAGGTTCTCTTTACCATTGTCTTAAATTCCCAGATTTAACTGTTTTCTAATATATACTTAGCTGAGTCTCTTTGGAGCAGAACCATAATCCAAAGTTAGGATTTTGTAACACTTACTACCCCTTGAAGACACAAAGCTCCCCTAGAAAACCTGGGGGAAAACATATTCCCCTGGGTGGTACCTACACTAGAGTTGCTTGGCAAATATTATTTCAATGGGACTAAAGGGTCTTTTGCTTTTGACCATGTGGCAATGCTTTATCTGGCTCTGAACATATGGAACTTTCAAACTATCCTAAAGAAAGCATGGCGCTAGATAGGCCTTTTAATTCTCAGAAGACAATGTATAAAATTGCATTAAGAGAAAGAGAACAAAAATGTCTATATTTTAAGTATGTCATAAAAACTTTTATAAACTTTCTACTTTGTAATAATTTAATTACAGCGTAGAGGCAGCCTACTATTTTGTATCTGAATAAGAAGGCAAATGTTGTTGAATGCCATTATCATCAATTTTGGGGTAGAACTAAGAGAAGCAAGTCACCCCAAACATACGGAAATATTAAACAGTTACTTTCACAGAGTTTGACCATAGATGAATATATTTTATCTATCTATCCTTTTCTTAAAAGGCTGCGGAATGAAGAGGAAGGTCTTCATTACTACTCAGACCTATGAAGCAGTTTTAAGAGAAGCTTGCCAGCAAATAACTGATTAATATGTAGTTTTACTGTGAGTAGAAAATAAAAGAACACTGAAAAAAAATCCTTCTAGCTGAAGTCTGTCAGTTGGAGTTCTGATAGTGCTTATTGACTGTCTTATAAGGACAATCTATAATTACATTGTGATTTGTAAAGGAGTAAGAATACTCCATTAATGAAAATATTTGCAAACTATACATCTGATAAAGGGCGTATATCCAGAACCTATTATACAAAGAACTCAAGTGAATCAGCAAGAAACAAACAAACAACCCCATCAAAAAGTGAAGAAAAGACCTGAACATAAGCCTTTCAAAAGAAGTTAGACAAATGGTCAACACACATGTGAAAAAATGTTCAATATCACTAATCAGCAAGGAAATGCAAATTAAAATCATAATGAGATATCACCTTACACCTGTAAGAATGGCTTTTTAAAGTCAAAAAACAAGAGATGATGGTGTGGATGCAGAGAGAAAGGAACACATATGCTATTGGTGGAACTGCAAATTAATACAACCTCTATGAAAAACAGTTTGGAGATTCCTCAAATAGCTAAAACTAGAGCTATCATTCAATCCAGCAAACCCATTACTGAGTAGCTACCCAAAGAAAAGAAGTCCTTTTATCAAAAGAACACGTGCACTCCAATGTTTATTACAGCACAATTCGCAATTGCAAAGGTGTGGAATCAACCCATGTACCCATCAATTCATGAATGGATGAACAAAATGCACTAAATGTATACTACGGAAAACTGCTCAGCCATAAAAAAGATGAATTAATGCCTTTTGCAACAATTTGGATGGAACTGGAGACCATTGTCCTAAGTGAAGTATCTCAAGAATGGAAAAACAAACACCACATATACTCTCTATTAAATTGGGACTAACCAATGAGCACACATGTGCACCAAGTGAAGTAAAACTTATTAGAAATCAAGAAGGGTAGTGTGGAGGGGAGGGGCAAAAACTTACCTAATAAGTACAATGAAAACTATTTGGCTGATGGTCACACGTATAGCTGTGACTCAAGTATTACAAAAGTAATCCATGTTAATAAAACATTTGTACTCTCTTAATATTTTGAAATAAAAAAGATTTATTCATTAATATTTGGTCAAAATTTCACTAAAAATTTGAGTGAGTGTACACAATGCTTCTCTTAAATTTTCTAATCAGAAAGTCTCAAAAAATTAGGAAATGAGTCAACATATCAATTAATTTCTTCTGAAAATATTTGTACATATCTTTAATATAAATGGTACAATGGGTATAACTCTATAAAGGTCAAAGCCCTAGCTTTTATGGAGCTTACATTCTGGGGGGGGGGTGTATTCTAGTATGGTAGAGACCACATTTTCCTCATCTTATATTTCACTCTTTATTTGCTGTATCTTCCACTCTTTTTATTAAAGAAACAGTACAGTACTTCCCACCAAAGCAAAAAGGCAAGATAATAGCCAAGCAAGCAAAAAAACAATTAGATGTGAGTTAATTTGTAGAGAAAAAAAAAATCTACATAATTTATTATATCGGCACCATATACTTGTACTTCTAATGGAATTCTCTGACTGCTGAAGTTAAAGATTATCCTGACTTTCCTCTTTATACCTTTCTGAACAACAACAACAAAATGTTTATAGAGAGTATGCATTACTTCCACCTCCCTTATTATTTGATAAAAAATTAACAAGTACGTTAGTTTTAAGGAAAGATAAGACAGCAGAAAATTGGAAAATAAATAAATGATAGAAAATGGAAGAAAGATGTTATTGTTGGTTCTATTTATAGTTGTATTTCTGCTAAAAGCTCCCCAAATTCTACAGGGGAGAATGAAATGAATAGATTTCTGACATGAAATTCTATTATTTCATGTCAGAATATTTTAGAATATTTATTTCATAAATTTTAGTTTTTAAAGAAAATTTAAGTCAAATGAACTATGTCTCACTTGCTAGTACTTGTGACAAATTCTTTCCTTTACTCTCCTAGTATGTCTATATTTAGAATATTAATATTTTTCAAAAGAAGATAAAAAATCAGATTGGTGTTGCATAAACACTTCCCAAAATGATAACCCAGGGTTGAATGAAAGATTAGCTCATCAGGATTTAAGAAAAGCATATACATTTCTGGAATAAAATAAAACTCATCTATGAATCAGAAATATATGTGACAATAAACAGCAGTATTAATCAGGAATTTTGCTTCAATAATCATTGCCTTCATGACACCAAAATGTTAATCACTGGATCTTTCTAGATTTCTATTGATTTTGCTGGCTATTATCTATTCCACTTACTTAAGCAGTTTTATAATGCAGGGTCATTCAAAGCTTAATATGTGACTGGAAATCAAAGCCCAAATCTATACTCACCTCATTAATAAATTTAGCTTCTAGTTAGTAAAGTATTCAAAAGTTTTAATATGATATAGTAGATTGTCTTGAAAAGGTAGAGCCTGTTGAAAATTGTCTACCATCTGTTGGGGCTCTGAAAACAATATCCCAAAATGAAGGCCTCAGAAGCAGCCCCAGAAAAATAGTTTTTCTCTGACCTCCCACCCTCTAGTCTCTCACTCCTCATTCTCTCTGAGGCAAGCCATGGAAACTATTACAAAATCCCTCTTCACCAAGGCAGGTCATAGAATCCAGAACCCCTCTCCAAAGCCAGCCATAAAACCTAAAAATATTGCTCTAACCTTCCCTTACCTTTCTGTGTAAGAGCTGGCCATAAAGAAATTCTCTGACCTACCTTGTTTGATAGTAGGTCATAAGACTCCCATTCCAGAAAAGGTACTGCACCATACCTGAAGAAAGAAATGCTACAATGGAGAGACCAAGAAAAACCTGAATAGACAAACCTTGTTGGGTTTCTCCACTTAATCTATTAAATTACATACTTTTTGTCTAATCATATTTCTATACGACTATTTATTCTTTATCAAACTTAGGCATTAAAATGGATACTATCCCTGTGTCTTTGGGTCTTCATCCTGAAAACTCCAACGTCACTTAAAACTATAATGGAATAAAATTTGCTATGCTCTTCTCTTATTAATTTGTCTTCTGTTATAGGAGTGTCAGCTGCAACCCTTGTGATGGGGAGGAAAAGGATCATCCCCTTACCTCCCCCACACAACTAAAAAGTCTACCGATCCTCAACAATTTAAGTCAATGACCTGATAATTTATTAAGATTATATTTCAGAAGGTAGAAAATGCAGATAAAAGAAAAAAAATAAATTTGTACTTTTACACAAAAAGCAATTCCTTCAATATACCATATAGGGAAGAGTTATGTGATCAAGTTGGATTTTCATATCCAGATAGCATATTTAAATGATACATGTGCAGCTAGCCAGTTGAGAATTTCTTCTGAATTCAAAAATTTTGTTCAAGCATATTACATTCTGAATACAGGGAGCCAAAGTAAAGACTTGCAGTGAAATACTTAAAATTTTCTATTTTTGCAAGGAACTGTTGTCATTGACATAGCGAAAGATGAAGCAGCTAATTAACCTTTAAAAGGGTTTTCAACCCATGCCCAGTGAAAAATACTTACAATATTCTGATTTATAATGTTTTCATAGTCTTTGAAAAATGATGTAGAAAGTTTAACTGTGATATTGGATTTGAGTTCACCTGACCGCATACTGAACTTGTGGTTTTCTTTATGACATTTGATCATACATTGTATGACAGCTATTTATCAGCAGTTCTTCTCAAGTCAGCTCATATCACTGCCTTATTTTCATTAGAAACTCTATCTCAGCTAAATAAATATAATAAAAACACTTCTGGCATGCCAACTTATTTCTTTTTTCTTCTTTTGATGTTTAAAAAATTAGACTTTTAAAAATTAGACAAGTTTTGCTTTCATTTATTTTGTTTGACAACCATACTGTAATTATTGAAATGAAAAGGCTACTATAAGCAAATGATACTGTATAAGGTTGTGTGGGTATATTAGTTCATTTGGGCCACTATAAAAATGCCATAAATTTGGTGCTTATAAACAACAGAAATTTATTTCTCACAGTTCTGCAGGGTAAGAAGTACAAGTTCAAGGTCCCAGCCAATGCAATGTCTGATAAGGGCCTACTTTCTCATAGGTTGCACCTTCTTGCCGTGTCCTCCCATGGTGCAAGGGGCTAGCTGGCTTTCTATGGTCTCTTTTATTAGAACATTTATCCCAATCCATGATCTGGTCACCTCCCAATTCTCCACCTCCTAATACCATCAGCTTGGGAATTAGGATTCAATACATGGAGTTGAGAGAGACACAGACATTCAGACCATAGCAATGAGTTTTACATGATCTGTAGAGCTTTGTTTCTCTGGGTTTTTTTAGTGTTACAGCACAAGATTTTTAAAAGGTACAAAAAGTTCCTTGGAGATTTTCTTTTTAAATATCCTCTCTCTTTTTTTTTTTTTTCAAAAAAGAATCTAAAGCTTTGGGATGTGAATGACTTGCACAAGAACACAAAGATATTAATGGGCAAAGACTGGAGCTTGACCCCAGTATTCCAAGCATAATTTTCTCATCATCTTCAGTTAATCATATCACTGAACACTAATAAGGTGGCAAGACTATCTCTCCCCCCCCTAAAACACTGACTTTAACTGAATAGTTGCCCTCAAGTTGGAAATATACATGAATGCCCAAAAATATGCTGAGACCTTTTACTTCATAAACTTATAAAATGTTCCCCCTTAACAAAACAGTAAATTGCATTTTCTATTTCTTTCCCTGTTTTAAAACTCCCTTTGTTATGATTATTGCTATCTCACTGTTCTATAACATTGGCTGTTCCACTTAACTGACTCTTTTATTGCAGTTGTATTAACTGCATTTATTTTTAACTTTTTTTTAATCTTAGGAGGAAAAATATTATTGTCCTCTTCTCAATCAGTTAATCAGAACTCCTACACATAAAAAGGTCTTTGAAGAAACTTTATTTTCTTCAGATTTCCCTTAGCTTTAATGTCAAATACAGTGAATAAAGATTTTTCTTTTCAGTAAAACACATTTTCTTTGTGTATTTTTAAAAGCCATTTTAGCTCACCTTTAAGGAAAAAAAAAAGTCTTTATGTTCCAATAGAATTCTCTCGTCTTCATTTATTCATCATTAGGCCAAGTGCTGGAAGAAAATCTTTTGTGATTTATTCATTTTAAAATCATCTTTTATTAATTAAGGTGGAAGTACATTTACAACAATCACTAGTAAATGATGTGAAAAAATATTTAGCCCACTCTTCTTGATTGTAATATATTTGTTGAAGACTTTTCATGGTTTTCAAATTGGCATTTAAAAACTTCACTCAGTTTAAGTGATGAATATTTGGCTTGATATAACAATACAAGTGTTACCTTGTGTCTTCCTCAGATGGCTGTCCCCTCTCCATTTTCAATATAGGTTCTCTAGTGCTGCTTGCTTACTCTTTGACTATGACAAAGGAGAAAACATGGCATTTTCCTGATATCAGGCAGAAGAGCATTAGAAAAGCCTGAGTTCCAACTTAGATAATTGGCATTCAATTAAATATCCTCTCTAGATGCTCAGTGTTTATTTGTACTGCTACATTAACATGAGTTGGATAGCATTGATTTTATTTTTATTTTGCTGATTCCAATGTATTACCTGCAGGCAACATATGTGAGTTAAGCCTTTTACCATCTTAGCAGATATTTCCTGAGTGGAAGGAGAATGGGATATTGGGCCATGAACAGAAATATCTAGTGATGCAACACGACATTTACTTAAAATGTCAGAAGTAGTTGGCTTGGTTGTTTGACTTTTACCTAATAAGCAACTAATCAATTATTATAACTATTTAGTTAGGGAAGCTAAAGCTTTAAAGAGAGTATATTTATGTATATAATCAGATCATTATCTTTAAACATCCATGTGGAATAGTTGGCAGATTATTGTTGATATTGAAAAAATTCCTGACTATATCAGCATTGTTATATGCTACTTCTTGCTGCCCATGATACTTAGATTTCTTAATCTCATCCAAAGGTTACAGATATTATAAAAATAATCAATATGATTTCTATCAGAGTCAATGGGATTTGGGGAGCTATAATGCTGTGTGACTTTTTGAAATGCTAAATTATAGTAAGGAAAAGATCATAGGTCTGGTCTGAAAAATTGATTTTATTTCAATTTGTCTGAAGCAGCTAATTATCTCAGTGGAGGCAATATTTGAAACCTAAAGTGTGAGACTAACACACACAAAAAAGTCTAATTCAAAAGTGGTATATTGTTTTTATCATGAAATTAAATATAAAAGTGTTAAAAGAATGATTGCATCACACTGCTTCTTATCTTATAATTTCAATAAGATTTATGCTACTATTTTGCAAATATGCATTTCAGAAAAGCAATGGCTTAACCCATAAGTTGTAAAATTGCAGTTGTTTTCATCATTTCAATTTTCTGAGGCTCCACTAAATTATTTAATCATTGGTCACATCAAGTTATTTCTTTTTCCACTCTTAGTGTTCTTGAAGCTATCCAAGAATTTAAGAAGAAAATGAATTTAGAAAATACCTTTTTCAGAAAATATTTACTTTATAAAAGACATATAGTTTTACTTCAAATCAAATATATATTTATTATTTATATTAATGAGTCATTAAAATCTTTATGAGTGGGTTTTTGTATTTTTGTGTCTTATAAGAAAGTAAAAAGATAATATAAACCCATTTTCTGGTCTCTTCTGTATAGTACCCAATTGAATTCAAGGTAATTTCCCAATAGTCTGGATAGCATCCTGAACCAAGCTGTTGGATATTAATACAAGTGATTTTTTTTTTCTTCTAACACCATTTTGTATCTTGGAGAGATAAGTACTGAGCATTTCTCACTTTAAAAAATATAAATTGGTCCCTATCTGAGTTCAGGAAATCATTTCACAACTTCCTTGGTTCTTTTTCTCCTCAATTTTTGCAAGAGTTTCAGATTTTGTACTCCAATGCTTTTATGCCAAAATGTCCTTTAGTTAAGGTTATGAGAACTAAATGTGCACTGGGCACTTAAGAAAATTATTTTATCATGCTCTTGCAATAGGGAGAATGTTTCGTTAATGAGAAACATCTCAAAGAAAAGGAATGGCGCCTGGGGTTTTATAGGGACAAATAAAATATGGACATGTGGGCATAAAGTCTCATGGGAGTCATGAAGAAGGGTAGAGAAAGGGTGTAGGTGGTGAGTTTTTAGAATATGCAGGTGAATCTTTTGCAATTACCAATTTCTCATAACACAAAAGACTGGGACGTTTTTCAATGATCTTTGTTTTCCAGGTACACAGAACCCATATAATACTTCAACAATGTTCAAAATAAATATCATTTCTAGCTGAACAATTCACATGGAATCAAATAACTCCTGAGTAGGGGAACCACTCTGTAATAAATCTCCTGAGGCTTCTTTTGGGCTAGTTCCTGCCAAATCAGTTGAACCATTTGTCAAGAGGTAATAGCAAAAGTCAGTTGTTTTAGAGTATGGGATACCAGGCATCCTTAAAAAGAAATGCTTAAAATGAAAAAGAGACATAATACACAATGTTATGTTACTGGAATGACCCAGGAGTTGACTCTGAGGGTAACTAGCACAGTATGTTCCAAGAGATTGGTGGAAAAAAAAAAGTCTTTCACTTATGCTTATTGAGTTTCTTTAAGCCTCAAAATAGGATGTAGATGCTCTTGGTGATTTGTTCTCAACTTTGGTTACCTGTCATAAAAGGATAACCTGCATTTTTCCAGACTCCCTACTTGGTTCAGATGATGAACTGTCTAGGAAAAATTATTTTCCATGCAAGCTATGTTGTGGTACTTATTCTTTTGATGATTATTTCAAGTCATCAAGTTTCAGCTTACAGATCTTTAGTTCCTGGGTTAAAGGAGCAGCTTCTAGTCAACCTAAGTACTGATAGGGATCTAGATAATCAGATGTTAGTTTTCAATGATGCCAATTCAGCAAAGAGGAAGAAAATGTGAAAATGTTTGGAGGGTTGCAGATAGATATGGAAGGAAACTGAAAATGTTGAAAATTTGGTAAGTATTGAAAATAAGGCAGTATGATCCAGTTTGATTTTAGGTATTCTAATACTAACTCTGCATTAGTCTGTGTTCTCTACATAAAGAGAACTAATATTATTAATACATATGTGAAGAGATTTTATCATATGGAATTGGCTCATGCAATCATGGAAGTGAGAAAACCCACTGTAAGCCATTCTGCTATCTACGAGCTGGAGAACGAGGAAAGCCAGTTGTATAATTCAGTCTGATTCTGAATACCTGAGAATGAGGGGAGAAAATGATATAGACTCTAGTCCTGCAATGAAGACCTAAGAATCAGGAGCTCCAAAAGTAGGAGGTGATCAATAACCCAGCTCAAGTAATCAAGCAGAAGGGGGTGAATTCCTCCTCCCTCTGTCTTCTGTTCTATTCAAGCCTTTCAGAGATGGGATGATCCCAATCCCCCCCACACACACACATTGGGGAAGGTAATCTACTTTCCTGAGCCCATTAGTTCAAATGCTAATCTCTTCCAGAAACACCCTTACAGACACATACAAGAATAATGTTTAACCTTGATATCATAGGAACACATATGATTAACCATCACAGTAACAAAAATAGTTTTTTGGGGGGAGGAATGGGAAGGAAGAGGGAATGTATAAATTGAACCTCCACCAGAGAAGGTAGAATTACCAAAATTACCAGTAATCAGAAATTTTAAAAAGATGCAAAAATAATTCAAAGAAAATGAACAGGGCAGGTATCTGACAACCTGAAAAGATACTCTATAGAATATATACAGTTTTCTACTTAAACACAAAAATTTTTCATTACTGTGATTCTGGATTTGATGAAATAACTCTCAAAGAAAGATCTTTTTTCATTGCAAAATAAGGCTGGTATCATTAACTTTGGCCTAGTTACCAATATAGGTGCAACAAGGATGGTAGGCCTTCTTTAGTTGTGTTGTTGGAAAGTTCCAGAATGAAAATCAAATTGGACTTAAAAGCTTCTTGAAGCTAGGTAGAAAACCCCAAAATTTTTCACCAGATTTTATGTGCAGAATTTGGGCAAAATGTTCTCTTCTTGAGATGCCTCAGATATGTTAAATTTCCTAGACCTCTCAGGAGTGACCTTCCTTACTCAACTTTAATGCTAGAACCATTTTTAAGTCAAGTATCAGGCCAGTTTTCCCAAGAGTGTTTTGCAAACATTACCTCCATGAAATCGACCTCAATTACTGAAAAATGTGTGGTCATACCTGATAAGATGAGCACCATTCTCAATTCCAATCAAAACCTTAGCTGAGTGATCAATGTTTCCAATCATATGTAAAAAGGAAGATATTAATAACTCTTATTAAGCCTATGCAAATAATTATATTGCCAAGAAAATAGGAATACTTAATATGTGTTTCAAATCCTGGAGGGATCAGGCAGGTAGAATAAGATATCGTTTACAAATGTTTTCTTCCTATTTACAAAAGTAGATTGTACTAAATTATTGTGAGTTACAGATAACTCAAGAAGAAAAAGGATTCCTTTGTTTATCTAGAAAATAAAATGTTAAAACATCAGCAATAATCTGGAAAAGAATCACAAGCATCCCTCATTTGTTCATTTGTTACTATCTAATTAATTTTTTTTACACTCGATCTTAGGCTAGTAATCTAATGAATCTCCGCTTTTTCACTATAGCTCTGGAAATCTTGACCCAATATATTGGCATTGCCTCAGTTGATTAAGTAATCTATGCCCCAAAATACCTGGAATAGTCCTTTTCCTTAAAGATTTGAGACACTATTTTATTAAAAATGAAATGCAAAAGCCTGTGATGAACTGCAAGAACTTTCAGGGAAGCATTAAAATAAAGTAAAAAAAAAAGTCTTTAGATTATAAGAGACTTAAAATGTCTGTGGCTAAATTGTCACCAATAATTTTCAAAAGTTAAAAGTTTGAGAAAAGTTCATTATAAGAATTATGCAACTGACAAGGAAGTTTGGTTGTGTCTGTTGCATGCAAAACAAAATAATAAAGTAAATCCAAAAATAGTTTTAGGCTATATGCATAATAATTAACTCTACTTTCCAAAAAGAGTGAATGTTATATATAATCTTTAAAAATAGATAAAAATAACCTAGAAAAACAAAAACATTTTTATTAGTAATAACATATGACATAATATATTGTGAATATTCCAAGCATATAGTTACAATACACCAAGAATATGTGATCAAGAAAGTAGATTCATTATTTCTAGAGTAAGTTCTAAATATTGCTATAGAGTTAATAAAACTCTATGGTAAATGATGCAAATCCCTAATTGAAAATCACTGGCCTAAAATATGCTAGATTCAAATTTAAAAAGTAAAGTTATAGCTAAGTTAGCATTTTAAAAATACAAGGAGAAATTATAACTGAGATGACTATATTATTCTTGTGATAACTGGAAAAACAGGATTAAAAACACACTTCTGATAAATAGAAACATATGCTAAACAATGAGAGAATTGACAAATCTATAGAAACTCTTCTTACACTTTAGGGTTTCTGAAATAGTTTTAATTTTATCCATATACATTTAACCTAGGAAAGACTGGCATCTCTTTGTATTTAATAACTCTTCCCACGTAATTCCTCATGAATCATGTACCAAATAAATCTATAATTATTTTAGCACTTCATATTTTATAAGGTCAAAGAATAAATCCTTGTGATTTTTGCAAGGGAACTCAGAAAAGTTTCAAAGACAAGTATAGGTGCAAATTTTATTTTTTAGAATTCAATCTCAGAAAGACAAGATATCAAAAGTAACCAGAATATCTGAACACTTGATTAAGGAATCTATTAATTTCCTAGGGCTACCATAAGAAATTATCACAAACTTTGCAATTAAAATTAAAACAGAAATTTAGTCTCTTACAGTTTATGGGGCAAAAAAATTCAAAATCAAGATGTCTCCTGAGTGAGGCTCTCTCTGAAGTTAGAGTATGCATAGCATAGACATTCTCATTCCCAAAAGGAAAGATTGAAAGAAATAGAGGGGTCAGAGGTTGCAAACAAGTGTGCAGCCAACATGGCAAATTATGTTAGGTTTCAAGGTCCAATGGTAAATCTTTGAAGCTCAATGCTCTGCCCTCTGGGTCTGTGGCCATATCTTTTAAACCTATTAAGATTTTGTAGTTGGCAGCTGCCTTCTGGGCCTTGGCATTAGCAACAGACTCTCAGTCTCTCACCTTGGCAATTGTGTCTCCAAGACATTCCTCCTTCATTCCATCTTATCTTTGTCCCTTTCTATCCAGGCTTCCAGTGCTTAACATTGGTTGGTATAACATTCTTAAAAACCTTTTAGATCTTCTATGTATGTCTAGGGGAACCACATAATTAGACAAGAGAATTCTCAATAGATTCTTTTTTGTATAAACTCATCTCTGCTCATGGATTCTGCTGAAATGTTTGATTGGATCCATGAGTCACACACCTAAAGTCCTTAACAGAGAATGTTGTCTAGTCACACTCTTCATATTTTCTCCAGAACACACTTTCTCATCTATTACTTTCTGGATAGGCTGAGAATTTTACAAATCATCAAGTTCTGGTTCCATTTGCTTAATCATCTCTTCCCCAGTTTATCTCCTTCCTCTCTTATTGTATTATAAATAACAAAGAGAAACCAGGCCAAATTATTCACAATTGCTTGAAAATCTCCTCAGCTTAATATACGATCCATTGCTTATAAGTTCTACTCTTCACCCAACATTAGAGCACACAATTCAGCCAAGTTTCCTACCACTTTATAACCACAACTATCTTTCATCCTTTGTCCAATAACATTCTTTATTTTATTATGAGACCTCACCAGAAGCACCTTTATTTTTTATTTTTTTCCAGCATATTATGGTGGTACAAAGGTTAAGGTTATGTGTATTTCCCTCGCACCTCCTCCCTCCTCGAGTCAGAGCTTCAAGCGTGTCCATCCCCCAGATGGTGCGCGTCGCTCTCATTATGGATGTATATACTCATCCCCTCCTCCCCCCTCCTGCCTGACACCCAATAAATGTTATTCCTATATGTCCACTTATGTATTGATCAGTTAATACCAATGTTCTGGTGAGTACATGTGGTGTTTATTTTTCCATTCTTGGGATACTTCAGTTAATAGAATGAGTTCCAGCTCTAGCCAGGAAAATACAAGAAGTGCTATATCACCGTTGTTTCTTATAGCTGAATAGTACTCCATGGTATACAGAAGTCACTCTATGAAAAAGACACCTGCACGCAAATGTTTATAGCAGCACAATTCACAATTGCAAAGATGTGGAAACAACCGAAGTGCCCATCAATACATGAGTGGATTAATAAAATGTGGTATATGTATACCATGGAGTACTATTCAGAAGCACTTTTAATGTTTATATTTATAACATTTTATTCATGATGATACTATGTATTCTCTAAAAGATTGAAATTTTCTCTGCTGTACTCCTTATTTCCATGAGAGCCCTCACCAAAATCACCTTTAATGCCCATATTTTTACAAATCATCTCTTCAAGGCAATCTACATTTTTTTCTATCAAACACCTAAAAGTTCTCCCATTATTCAATTCCAAAACTACTTCCACACTTTTAGGTATTTATTACAGCAGTATCTATTCCCTGGAACCAAAGTCTGTATTGATTTCCTAGGGTTGCAATAACAATTGTGATAGGACCCAACTGTAAATATGAAAAATATTTATGTTTCATATATACTTTATACACATAGCCTAAAGGTAATTCTATACAGAATTTTTAATAATTTTGTGCATGAAATAAAGTTTTGACTGATGCCTGTGATAACAGTTCAGGTGTGGAATTTTCCACTTGTGGTGTCATGTTGGTGCTCAAAAAGTTTCAGATTTTGGAGGATTTCAGATTTTGTATTTTGTGCAATGATAGAAACTCTCATTAATTTGCTAATGGGAATGCAAAATGGTACAGTTACAATAAAAATTATTTTGCAATTTTTTACAAAAGCAAACATACTCAGCATATGACCCAGCAATCCCACTTGTCGGTATTTACTCAAGTGAATTGAAAAGTTATATCCACAAAAACCTGCAAATAAATGTTTATGACAGCTTTATCCATAATTACCAAAACTTGGAAGCTACCAAGATATCCTTCAATAAGTAAATGGATAAACTGCAGTATATGCAGACAATGGAATATTATGCAGCACTAAAAATGAATGCTGCTTTTTGCTGCAGTCCATTTGCCTCTGAAGCTACATGTTGAAGAGAAACTGAAAGTTGCCCCCATAACCTATCTAGCATGTGTGACTCACAACTTCTCCTCTGGGGACGGCCATGCATTTTTGGTCTGAGCATGCAAATTCTCCTACCCTGTTGTATTGTTGGGCATAAATCAGAAACCAGTCTTAAATTGCAGAGGACAATTTTAAAACTTTCTAAATTGTCTCCATAAAACAACTCTCTCTTGACTTGAATATATAGGAAAGCAAATCCATCACTATAGCAAAATTTAGCACAAGTTAAAAATCTGCTTTAACAACAATCCTCTGATGTTCACATGAATTATATACTTGATGTGGATGAGGGAGTATGGAGGTGTTTAAAACGTGACAACATTAAGTTTTTACCATCTCTTTTGTTTATACAGCTGGTGTGATCAAAATTTACTTCTTCCTTGGGCTTTAATAGAAAATTACACTTGAACATGATTCTATCTCTGCTAATGAAAATAATTACTTAAAAATTTTGTTTGCATAAAGTGTTTAGGAACCCAGATTCTGGAAAGAGACATGTTTTCAAATCCTACCTCTGCCACTTTTATCAGAATTGTGATGTTTACAAGTAGTTTCAAACTCTAGACATCAGGTTTTTTTAACTCAAAAGTAGAGGCACATGCCTCCCAGGATATTGGTAAGGTATGTCAATTAGTATATTTAAAGAACCAGTGTAACTTTAAAATAGTAAATTCTCAATAAATGTTAAGATAATCATCATCAATAAAATTCTCCTTGTATATCAATATATAACAGTCATCAAATATACATTAATTTGAACGTTATTTTACTGAAAGCATAATGAAGGAAACAAAGCTAAAAGAACACTATCATCGTTCAAACTAATACATTTCAATGCAACATTTATGTGATATTTGAATACATTCTTCATGTGTTTTACCTTTCTTTTGCCATTTTCTATCCTCTATTTTTCTATCCCTTTATTTTCAAATTTCTTTTTTTCTCTTTCTCTTTATTTTCTTTGTTTTCTTCTCTCTTCCTACCTCTCTCTTTTATATAAACCCTATACCCATATAGAAATCAACAAATCCTCTAGCTTTTTAAATTATCAGGTATTTACATAATTTTTAGTTTTTATTTTTAATTGTTATGGGTACATAATATTTGTTTATATTTATATGGTATACATGATTTTTGATACAGGCATACAATATGCATTAATCAGATCAAGGTAATTGGGTCATACATTATCTCAAGCATTTATCATTTCTTTGTATTAGGAAAATTCCAATTCCACTCTTTTGGTTATTTCACAGTGTACTCTAACATACTGTTGATTATAGCCTCTTTGTTATGCTATCAAATATTGTCCATTTTACCTAACTGTCTAACTGTATTTTTGTACTCATTAACCATTCTCATTCCCCTCTGTCCCCAACCTGCTACCCTTCCCAGTTTCTGGTAACCTTCATTCTACTCTCTGTCTTCATGAGATCAATTATGAAAACTTTAATATCACTGAATTTGGTATCTTGTCTATGAACACAATTGTTCACAATTTAGACTCATAAGTTATAGATAAAAAGAAAAAATCTCTCACAATTTAATTCCAGTTAGAAGATCCATAAAAAGGTAGATCCTCAAAGAGCCAAGATTTTCAACTTATTTCATAAAGAATCTAATACCTAGTGTCTGTCTCTGAAAGCTGTCTGAATTGATCACAATAAGCAGAGAGGAACTTAACAGAATGAATGTCTTTCATAATCAGGCATTACATGGGCAATGGAATAGGGCGAAACTTCCTGTTCTGTTCTATTTTTTAAGAACAAGATAAATTACATGGATGAAAGAGGATCAGGTAGCGTATTCCCTTTAGTTCCCCTAAATTTCTTATACTTAAGTATAATATAAAACAAAGAGATAAAGAAAAATCAAGTTAGACACAACATCGAAAGCATGGCATATTAAAAAAAAAAGAGAGTTCCTTATGACCAAAGCTGAAGAAAATGTTGCAGACAAGAAGAATGGAAATAAATGATCAAGTCATTTAATAGGGCTTCAAAATTTATATTACCCAAGGCTGGATGAGGAAGAGACTGTAGAACTCTCTTTCTCCATTGAAAAACAGAATAAAATTAATCTCTTCCCTATACCCTGTACCCTGTCCCACATTTTAAATAACAAAAGGTTCTACTTCATCTGCTTCCACCCAACATGTTTATCATGTTGTTGTTTTCTTGTCCCCATGTTTTTTTTTTTTACCAAAGTAGTAATAATATTTAACAGTTTGAACAAATGAGTATGTGTCAATTTAAGAAAGAACCATCCCAACAGTTCTGATGTCATCAGTAATTTGTAAGAAACAACTTGCAAATAAAAGCTTTCATCTTTCCTATTTCTACTCCATTGATAAACATCAGTTTTTAATATCTATATTTATTCATATGAAAGTAAAGACATAATTTACAACCACATTGATTAAAGGCTATAGAACAGTTGTTTTGCAGAATGTCCTAGAATTTGATTAGAGTTTACCCAATGTTTCATCATGACAAAACTTATGTAATGCATTTTTTGGTAATGCATCACACTACTCATGATGTTTTCACTCCCTCTCACTGTTCTATCTCCCCATACGCACACACATTACTGAGATATTTATAGTATCTACAACTGTTTTTCTAAAATGTAAACAGGATTTAAGGACATGCTCTTATGTAATTACACCAATATACATTGGTACAATAATTTTACATAATATTCAATTTCCGTAATTGTCTCCTTAATGTACTTTTTTATTTAGCATATTATGGGGATACAAACGTTTAGGATACATATATTGCCTTTGCCCCACCCGAGTCAGAACTTCAAGTCTGTCCATCCCCCAGATGGTGCACATCCCCAAATGGCTGCACCAATTAGGTGTAAATATACCCATTCCCTCCCACCTGCCCAACACCAGTTCAATGTTACTACTGTATTTGCACATAAGTGTTGATCAGTTAATATCAATTTGATGGTAAGTACATGTGGTACTTGTTTTTCCATTCTTGGCATACTTCACTTAATAGAACGGGCTCCAGCTCTATCCAGGATAATACAACAGGCGCTGAATCACTATTGTTTTTTGTGGCTCAGTAATAATGTTCTTTATAGTAATTTTTCCATGATCTAGGATTCCATACAGGATCATACATTGTGCTTAGTTAGAATGTCTCATTAACATAACAGGAAGGAAAGCTAATTTAGAAGCTGAAAAAATTAAGAGCTCCTGAGTACATATGGATAATAAAAAATAAGAAGGGAGAGAAAAGTCTTTTTTTTTTTACTTTAGAATTCCACCTAATAAATGTAGACATAAAATAGAGTTAGAAAATCATTATTTTGTAACCATCAGAGTAATAATTGATTCAGGCAAGAATCATAATTACTAAACATACTATTGAGTAAAATTGTGAAGAGGAATGTGATATTTAAACAGTCCATAGAGAACCTAGTATTTGCAAAGAACAGAAATGACAAAATACTATATATACATATATATGTATGTATGTGTGTGTGTGTGTATATATATATATACATATATATATATGGAGTTTGACTCTAGGTATGAGGAAATATGTGTAGGCATTGGCCTAGGATGACAAAATGCTAAAGAATGCAGTAAAAATCTTGGCCATAATGGAACCGACATTGTGGCCAGTATGGGACTAATAGAGGAAAGTTGCTTGACAAAAATAAAAATGAAAGTGGGAAATAAGAAAGCAAAATATGGTATTACATTCAGAGTCAAGTCAATAAAGTTGGATTTCATACTAACAACAACAAAAAATACACAAATGAGAAATTTTCTGTATCAGAGTACAAGTCAGACTGCTGACAATAATAAATTAGGCAAACAAATTGAGAGACATTCTTCAAAATCATAATATGTGATCTTCAAAAATGTCAATATCCAAATTGACATTAACTGATCAACACTTAAGTGCACACATAGTAGTAA
>VSMD01032235.1:0-25970 GCA_008750895.1 Mirza zaza | reverse complement strand
AATGTTTATAGCAGCACAATTCATAATCGCAAGGCTGTGGAAACAGCCCAAGTGCCCATCAATCCAAGAATGGATTAATAAAATGTGGTATATGTATACCATGGAGTACTATTCAGCTCTAAGAAACAACAGTGATATAGCACATCTTATATTTTCCTGGTTAGAGCTGGAACCCATACTACTAAGTGAAGTATCCCAAGAATGGAAAAACAAGCACCACATATATTCACCAGCAAACTGGTATTAACTGAGCAGCACCTAAGTGGACACATAGGTACTACAGTAATAGGGTATTGGGCAGGGGAGAGGGGGGATGGGGGCGGGTATATACATACATAATGAGTGAGATGTGCACCATCTGTGGAATGGTCATGCTGGAAACTCAGACTTGTCGGGGGAGGGGGGAAAGGGCATTTATTGAAACCTTAAAATCTGTACCGCCATAATATGCCGAAATAAAAAAAATAAATAAAATAAAATACAAAAAAAAAAGCATAAAAACAGTCTCTACCTCAGGGGATTATTGTGAGGAGTAAGTAAGTTATTATAAAACACTTAGAATAATGCCTGGTACATGATAAGTGCCCATTCAGTGTGATCCTCAGGTCTGCAGCCCTGTTCTGCTCTGCAAAACTAACCCAGAGGCCTTTAGCACTTATAAAAGGATTCAAAGAAGTCCCTGAAAGTCATTCCTTTACATTTTAGGAAAACAGATACAAACAGTGAGTCCAATCTTGAAAGCCAATGAAATACCAACATAGATCATTCATGACCTGGAGCTCAGGACTGCAGTGAAAACTGGTATTCCCAAGAGATCAAGACAGAGTATTCCTGCAGTTTTTTGTTTTTGTTTTTTGAGACAGAGTCCCACTTTGTTACCCATGCTAGAGTGAGTGCCATGGTGTCAGCCTAGCTCACAGCAACCTCAAACTCCTGGCCTCAAGCAATCCTTCTGCCTCAACCTCCTGAGTAGCTGGGACTACAGGCATGCACCAACATGCCTGGCTAATTTTTTTCTATATATTTTTAGTTGTCCAGCTAATTTCTTTCTATTTTTTTTTTTAGTACAGACAGGGTCTCACTCTTGCTCAGGCTGGTCTCGAACTCCTGAGCTCAAAGGATCCTCCCTCCTCAGCCTCCCAGAGTGCTAGGATTACAGGTGCAGTTTTTTCTTTTTTTTTTTTTCTTCTTTCTTTTTTTTTTGATGAGACTAAATTTATTTTATAAACAAATTTGTCTTACTCTGATTCTGTTTGGTAAAAATCAGGATGACTATGGAAAGGAAAGTTATGTTTCTTAAAATAAAAGCCATAATACTTCTCTTACTTGATTGTCGCCCTGTACATTGTTTTTGAGTTTTTATTAGCTACTTGTAGACTAGCCAGAGCTTGGATTCTTCTAGGTTCCTCCAATCCAACTTTCTTCCATGGAATTACTAAAAACAGGAGCTGCTCTATTTTTAACCAAGACAACAGGGCTCTCTGCCGCCTTCAAAACTCTCAAGTGAAGAAAAGATGTTAAACCTTTGGATTTTAACTAAACAGACCAGAAGGTGGTGTATAGTCATTGCTTATAAAAGAGCGTCTCAGCCAAGAAAGGAAGTGCTGCAAGTTCAGGGCTAGGAAATGAAACTAAAACCAAGTTCACATTCTTCCTTCCCCACCTCCCAGTTGGGGAGTCAGGAAGTTAGACAGTTAGGCACACTCTGTCATCTTCCAACCAATTAAAGCTTGTGTTGAGGTAGATAAAGAGAATAAATAGACTTTCATTAAAACCATAAAGAAGAAAATATTTTTCTCCAGCATCGTAGAAGGAAGGAAACACAGATATCAGATGTTTTCTGCACCAAAAGAGATGATTTTCCCCTCATTTATGTAAAAGAAAATTGCAAGGCAATCAGGGTAAGTACAATATCTTTTAATATTGTTATTACTATCTGTAGCAGCATTTTATTGAATAGGAAGATATCTACTTTTCAACTAGAAAATTGGAATATACCCAGAAACAAGAAATAATATTCTAAGTCTAGAAATTGTATGCTATTTGTTGCTGTGCCGGGAGTCTGCTTTATATTAGTTGAAAAATGAGTCATGATATTTCATAAAAGATGCAATTGAAAATAAAAGACACTTTTATTGATGAAATCCTCGAAGGCATAACAGCACCTTCAGAAAGAACAGACAATGAAAACTTAAAAGTAGTGTACTTTACATTAATCAAAGATACCTTCTACCATCTCTATACTAAGGAATAGGCAGCTTCCAGAAAACAAAACTCACTGACAGCTTCTCAGATACTGGTGTCTGATGATACAGAGAGAGACAGACAGACTACTGCAGGAAGTCCTTGGAGTTATGGCAGCAAAAAGCCTAGATTTATGTCTAATTTTCACCCCCAAAGCCAACAATTAGGTAATGTGAGAGGGTGGGGGAATCTCCCTGTCGTTTGTCTGTAACCATTTCTGAGTAAGGCCTGATCTTTAACTCCCTTTAGAAAATCTAACAAACCCTGCAGTTAAGCCCACAGTTAATAAATGAATATGGGTTCAATCATGTAACAAATTGTGTTTCCTTTTTTATACTTGTTGCTAAGAAGCTCAAAAACCAAATCATTAGGACACTTTTTAAAGTATACAGAATAGAAAACAGCTATTTTAGGCACTAAATTTGCTCCTTTTTTTTTTTCCGGCTACCCTTATTTAGCTTTCCCCTGATTTCTTTACCTAAGGGTTTTAATATATGTGTGATCCTGTATTACTTTCTAAATTGTCTAAAAAACATTTCAGAACAAGAAAGAGTATAAAGAAATTATTGCTATGTAAAATACCTATGAATGGGGGGATAAATGGGAAAAACTCATTCCTCCAGTGTATATTCTCCAAGACTGGCATCTGCAACAGTTTTAAAAAATAGTTATTGAAAGGCACTGCTTTGGAGAGGGGGGAGTAGGGGATGGGTAAAATTTCTACCTGATGGATACAATTCACACTATCTGGGAAATGGGCACACTTATAACTTTGACTCAAATGGCACAAAACCAATTTATGTAACCAAAACATTTGTACCATCATATAATATTCTGAAATAAAAAAAGAAAGAAAGACACAGCTTTCAAGACTGCAACAAATGCTTTAAGGGAAGTGTTGTGAAAGTGAGAAAGGTTGTGTTTAATTACAACCAAAATGTTCATAATCTGGTATAGAAAATAGGCAAAAGTTATGTCTTTTTTATTTGCTTACTTCCCCCCCCCCCCAAAATGTTCAGGCCCAGGTCTCCATCCCCCACAACCCTTATAAGAGCCAGAGAACACCCATGATCAGGGTGGCCTTGCTTTATGTGTTTTGATAGTGCAGGGCCAACAGAAGTGAGCTGTACTTTTGTAGGGTGGAGTAGATAGGACTCAGCAAGTAGCTACATGAAAGTGATTTAGATAGGAGGGTTACTAGAGGAGGGTGGGATCCGGTTTTAGACAACTGTAAAACCAGTATGAGTCAACACTGGGTGGGGTGCGGAAGTCAAAAGCTTATAGTCTGAGCTGCAATAATAAATGTCTGGTAAAACTTTAGGAACTCAGAAACCCAGTACTGAATTAACCATTATCCTTGATTCTTAACATACCACCATTTTTTTCTACGCAAGTACCTCTTTTATTTTATTGATTTGCTTATTTGTTTTATTATGTATTTTAGAGGCATCATTGTCTTTTAAATTTAAGTACAAGTTAAAATGAACAAATCTTAACCAGATCGAGATATGTTTCCATCACACCAGAAGTTTTCCTTATGCCCCTTTCTAGAAAGTATTTCCCCACCAAGAAGTAACCACTATTCTGACTTCTACTATCATAGATTCATTTTGCCAGTTCTTGAACTTCATGTAATTGGAATCAGAAAATACGTTTTCTTATTGTAACTGGCTTCTTTCACTCAGTATGACGTGAGTGAGAGTCATCCATGTTGTTGCCTGTATCAGTATTTTCATCTTTCTCATTAGAATTGCTGAGCTACAGGGTAGGCATATATTTAACTTTGTAAAAACTGTCAAATAGTTTCCCAAAGTGGCTGAAACAATGTACATCCCTACCAGCTCTGTGTAAGAGCTCCATGGACTCCACATCTTCACCAACATTTGGCATTGTTGGTCTTTAATTTTAGCCATTCTGGTGAGTAGGTAGTATTCTCTCATTGTAGTTTTACTTTGCAGTTCCATTATGCTCAAAGATTTTGGAGCACTTCTAATTCTAATGCATCACATCCACCTACGTGACTGTCAAAAACTATACAGGTTTCTCTTCCTCCCAGGAGGCCGACTCTGGTCCTCAACCTAGTCCAGAATCCACAAATGGCCCAAAGCTTACCTAGGCAGAGATCTTCCCTCTCCGGTCTTCGTCATGTAATCTGTCTATGACTTTGTGATGACTTCAAAATTGTATGTTTTGTAATTTATCTGATTTTATCCTCATTGTTGCAGTGGGAAAATCGGTGGCCTTCTGTGATCTACTACATCACTGCAAGAAGTAGGACAGTTTCTGTTTCTTGTAGAGTCAGTTTTGGTAAGTTATATTTTTCAAGGAATTTATTCAGTTAACCTCAGTCTTTAATTTATTCATGTAAAGTTGGTTGCAATATCCTCTATTCCCTTTAATTTTTACAGCATGTGATATTGCTTTCTTTGCCATCCCTCTTCCATTTCTTGGTTAATCTTTTTGTAGGTTTGTCAAATTTATTTACTCTTTATCTAGAACAACTTTTGGACTTCGTTGAGCCTCTCTTGTAACTTTGTTTTGTATTTTATAGATTTCAGATCTTTATTTTCTCCTTCCATCTTCTTACTTCAGGTTTATTCTGTTGTTCTTTGAACTTATTAAGTCATCCTTCTATTTTGATAAAAGCACTTAAGGCTATAAATATTTATCCAAATATAGTTGACACTGTTTCTTACAAGTTTTGATATGCAGCATTTTCATTACTATTCAGTGCTAAATATTTTTCCTCTTTAATGGATGCCATTGAAATTTTTTATTTTTACTTAAACTTTTCATTTGAGATCACTGTAGATTCACACACAGTTGTAAGAAATAATGAGGTATTCTGTGTATCCTTTACCCAGCTTCCCCAATGGTAAAAATCTTGCAAAACTACCATACAAGATCACAACCATGATATTGCCATTGATACTTTCAAAACAAACAAACAAAAAATTCCATCACCACAAGGATCTCTCATAACCTGTTTTATAACCATGCCCACCTCCCTTGGGCCACCACCACTCCTTAACCCCAGGTCATTAATCTGTTCTGTATTTTTATAATTTTGCCATTTCAAGAATGTTATATAAATGGAATTGTACAGAATGTCTCATTTTGAGATTGGCCTTTATCACTCAGCATAATTCTCTGGAGAATTATGTGGGTTGGTGTATGTATCAATAGCTTATTTCTTTTTATTGCTGAGTGGTATTCCATGTTATGGATGTAAAATGGTTTGTTTCACCATTCACCTTTTGGAGGACATGTCGTTTGTTTCCAGTTTGGGGCTGTTATGAAAAAACCTGCTATCAACATTTGTGTGCAAGATTTTGAGTGATTATAACTTTTCCTTTCTCTGAGATAAATGCCCAGCCATGCAAGTGCTAAGTCATATCATAGTTGCATCTTTAATTTTTGAGAAAATGCCCAACTGTTTTCCACTGAAAGTAGCTGCACCATTTTACATTCACGGCAGCAATAGATGTATAAATGATCCAACTTCTCCACATCCTGCAGCTCTGGGTATTGTCACTATTTTTCACTCAAGCCATCTGATCGTCGTGTAGTGGTACCTCATTGTGGTTTTAATTTACATTTTCCTGATGGCTAATGATGTTGAACATCTTTTAATCTGGTTTTTGTCTTTGTTTGTTTTGCCTTTCATATATTCTCTTCAGTAACATCTATTTCTTTTGTCAGTTTTCTAGTCAGATTGTTTGGTTTTTTACTTTTGAATTTTGAGAGTATTTTAATCTAGATAATAGTCCTTTGTTTGGTTTGCAACTATTTCTCCCTGTTCATAGCTTGTTTTTCATTCTGTCTTTCGGGGAAAAAAGTTTTTAGTTTTGATTAAGTTTAATTTATCAATTTTTCCTTTTATGGCTTTGCATTTGGAATCAATTCTAAGAAATTTTCACCTATCCTTAGATCATGAAGATTTTCTCCTGTGTTATTTTTCTAAAATTTTTAAATTTTTCATTTAAGTTCACAATCCTTCTTGTATAAGGTGTGAGGTTGGGTTATGGTTCTTTTTTTCACCCAATGTTGTCCAGTTACTCCAGCATCATTTGTTGAAATAAGTATTCTACCTTCATTGTTTTTGCACCTTGTCAAATATCAGTGGGGCATATTTGTATGGGTCTATTTCTGGGATCCTATCCCGTTCCATTGGTATCTGTCTCTCCATCAATACCATACAGCCCTGACTTAGTAATTATAAAATACATATAGAAAAAAAATTTCTCTTATTCTTTTTTTAAAATTTTTGCTTTAACTATTCTACTCCTTTGCCTTTCCATATAAATTTTACAATAATCTTGTCTATATCTACAATCTTGCTGGAATTTTGATAGAAATTATATTAAATCTGTATAATGATTTAGGGACAATTGGCATTCTTACTATGTAAAATTTCCAATCCATGAACATGGTATGTCTCTCTATTTAAATCTTTGATTTCTTTCATCAAAGAAATCCAATTATGTTGATACTTTTCAACATAAAACTCTTCTACATGTTTGTTAGATTTACAGCTAAGTATTTCATGGGTTTTTGTTTGTTTTTAGTGATTCTAAATATAATTGATTTTTAATTTTGGTGTCCATGTGTTCATTGCTCATATATAGAAAAAAAAATTGATTTTTTGTATATTTATCTTTTTAATTTTTTTTATTTCGGCATATTGTAGGGGTGCAACTATTTAGGTTACATATATTACCTTTGCCCCACCTGAGTCAGAGCTTCAAGTGTGTCCATCCCCCAGACGGTACACATTGCACCCTTTAGGGGTGTGTGTGTGTGTGTGTGTGTGTATCTTGTATTATGAAAAGTTGGTGAACTCAATTGTTAGTCCTATGAAATTTTTTCTACATTTTTTGGCATTTTCTATGTAGACAATCATGCCATCTGAAAACAGGGAGAGTAATCATTTCTCAGCCTTTTGGTTAAGATCAAGTGAATATAGAGACAGTTTTATTTCATCTTTTCTACACTGTATGCCTTTTATTTTCTTCTCTTGCTTTATTGGACTGGCTAGAACTTCCAGC
Organism: Mirza zaza; assembly: GCA_008750895.1. Classification (NCBI taxonomy): domain Eukaryota; kingdom Metazoa; phylum Chordata; class Mammalia; order Primates; family Cheirogaleidae; genus Mirza; species Mirza zaza. The sequence goes on along the minus strand of VSMD01032235.1, from coordinate 18,678 downwards.
ACTATGTTGAGTCAGAGTGGTGAACATCCTTGCCTTATTCCCAATTTCAGAAGAAAAGCATTGTCTTTCAGCATTAATGATAATGTTAGCTGTAGCTGTAGGGGTTTTTTTGTAGGGTTTTCTTCATCAAGCTTCACTCTAGTCCTAGTTTTCTGAGAGTTTTTATTATGAGTGTGTGTTGAATTTTGTCAAATGATTTTTTCTGCATCCACTGATATGATCGTGTGATTTTTCTTCTGTAGCCTGTAGTTTTCTTCTGTAACCAAAAGTTTTTATTTATTGACTTTTGAATATTGAACTATCTTGTATCCCTAGAATAAACCCTACTTGGTGTGGTGTATAATATTCTTCTATATTACTGAGTTCTACTTGCTCTTATTATGTTAAGAATTTTCACTTCTTTATTCATGAAGGATATGAGTTTAGAGTTTCATTTTCTTGTACTGTTTGTGTCTGGTTTTGCTAACAGAGTCATACTAACTTCATAAATGAATCGAGAAATATTCTTCTCTTTCTGTTTACTGGAAGAGATAGTGTAGAATCAATGTTAATTATTTAAATGTTTGGTAGAATTCTCCAGTGAAACTGTCTGGGCCTGGTGATTTTTCTCTTGGGGGAGATTTCTAAAATCACAAATCCAATTTTCTTAGAAATAATGGAACTATTCAAATTATTTCATACAGAGTAAGTTGTGGAAGTTTGTGTTTTTTGAGGAATTGGCCCATTTTGTTTAAGTTGTCAAATTTATGTGTGTAAAGTTGCTCATAGTATTCCTTTATCGTGCTTTTGATGTCTACAGGGTTTGAAATAATATCCACTGCTTCACTTCAAATATTGGTAAATTGTGTCTTGTTTTAAGTCCCATAGAGGTTTGTCAATTTTATTGTTCTTTTCCAGGAAGTAGATCTTTGTTTCATTTATTTTCTCCATTATTTTTTTGTTTTCAATTTAATTGATTTCTGCTCTTATCTTTCTTATTTTCTTCTTTCTGCTTGCTTTGGGTTTATTTTGCTTTTTTGTCCGTAGGTTTTTGAAGTAAAAGCTTAGATTGTTTTGAGACTTTCAAAAGTGTGTGCATTTATTGCTATAAATTTCCCTTTCGACACTGCTGTAGCTGTGTCTCACAAATTTCGTTATGTTGTGTTTTCATGTTCATTCATTGCAATGTTTTTTTAATTTCACTTGAGACTTCCTCTTTGGCCCATGAATTATTTTGAAGTGTATAGTTTCATGTTTAGTGATTTTCCTCTTATTTTTATGTTAACAATTTCTATTATGGCTGGCAAACATATTGTGTATAATTTTAAATCTTTTAAATTTGTTGAAGTTCACTTTATCATTTAGGATATGATCTATCTTGGACACTCAAAAGAATGATATTCTGCTGTTGTTGGGTGGAGTGTTCTGTAAATGTGTTTTAGACCCTGTTGGATGATGGTACTGTGAAATTCTTCTATACCCTCACTATTATTAGTTGTTGTAACAAATGTTAAGATAAAGGTTTTGAAGGCTCCAACTATAATTGTGGATTTGTCTGAAACCAGAAAGTTGTATCAGTGGTTGCTTCACGCATTTTGCAACTTTTTTGTTTGCTGCATACACTTTTAGGATTGCTATGTCATCTTGTTGAAATGATCCTTTTATCATTACATAATGTTCTTTTGTCTCTGGTGTTTTTTTGTTTTGTTTTTTGTAGACTTTAGTACTCTAAAGTCTACTTTATCTGACATTAATATAGCTACTCCTGTGTTTATTGATATTTGTATTATATAACTTTACCTACACTTTTACTTTCAACCTACTTATATCATTATAGTTCAAGCAAATGTCTTGTAGACAGGATGTAGTTAGGTCATGTTTTTAATCCACTCTACGAACTCAGTCTTTTAATTTCTATATTTAGATTATTTATATTGAATGTAACTATTGATATGTTAGGGCTTAAGTCAGCCATGTTTTTATTTATATTGGTTCTCTCTATTTTTCATTTCTCTGTCTTATTTTCCTGTTTTCTTGTGGGTTACTTGAAATTTTTTTACAACCTCCTTTTTATCTACAGTGCCTTTGAGTGTATCTCTTTATATAGCTTTTATAGTAGCTGCTTAGATGTTATATTATATATGCGTAACTTAAAACAGTCTACTGGTGTTACTTTACCAGTTTGAATGAAGTGCAGAAGCATTAATTCCCTTTATATCCCCTTACCGTATCTTTTATAATTATTTTAAATACTTCTACTATGTACATTTGAAATCATAGCAGACATTGCTTCAACCATCAAACATAATTTAGAAAACTGGACAGGAGAAAGTCTATTATATTTACCAATATTTTTGTTTGCTATATTCTTTTTTCCTTTCTAATGTTCTAAGGCTCTTTCTCTTATCATTTCTTTTTGGTTTAGAGAGCCTCCTTTATTTCAGAGTAGGTCTGCTGACAACAAATTTTCTTAATTATCCTTCATCTGATAATATATTTATTTTCCCATCATTTCTTGAGGATATTTTTGCTGAGTATAGGAGTCTGGGTTTACAGTTCTTTTCTTTCAGAAGAGTCTGGGTTGACAGTCTTTTTCTTTCAGCATTTGAATAATATCATGCCATTTCCTTCCAACCTCCATGGCTTCTAAAGAAAAATCCACTATCATTTAAATTGTTTTTCCTGTATAAGTGGAGGATTTTTTGTTTTGTTTTTAGTTTTCAAAAGTTTGACTATGATGTATCTTGTCATGAATTTCTTTGATTTATCTTATTCATAGTTTGTTCAGATTCCTAAATCTGTAGATTTATGTTTTTTGCAAAGTTTAGAGAGTTTTCAGACATTATTTCTTCAAGCACTTTTTCAGCCCCACCCTCTTTCTACTTAACTTCCAGGACTCCAAAGACATGAATATTAAATCTTTTGTTATAATCCCACAGTCCCTGAGGCTCTATTCATTTTTTATCAGTCTATTTTCTCCCTGTTGTTCAGATTGTATTATTTATTTTATTCTGTCTTCCAGTTTACTGATTTATTCCTCTGTCCCCATATTCTGTTGTTGAAACTATTCACTAAATTTTTTATTTCGATTGCTATATTCTGCATTTCATAATAAATATATTCCAGGGATTTTAGTTATATTTAGGAATAGGGAGAAATATCATAAAGTTCATTTACTCCATGTTCCCAGAAACAGAACCAGCATAAACTTTTACAGCACCATTTTTGTCTCTTTGTGTCTTTGTTGCTAATCTAGCTAGTCAGCCATTGTCATTACTCTTCTCTTTTTTATTTTAATAAACTGCCTGCTTATAAAAAATGAGCTTATCTTTTTTGTTTTTAAAAATCGTGATTTTAAAACACATAACAGCCAGGCACAGTGGCTCACATCTATCTATAATCCTAGCACTTTGGGAGCCTTTGGGAGCACGCAGGAGGATTGCTTGAGGCCAGGAGTTTGAGACCAGCCTGAGCAAGAATGGGACCTTCTCTATAAAAATAGAAAAATTAGCTGGGCATGGTGACACACGCCTGTCATCCCAGGTACTCTGGAGGCTAAAGGAGGAGAATCACTTGAGCTGAGGAGTTTGAGGACACAGTGAACTATGATGACACCACTGCACTCTAGCCCAGGCAATAGAACAAGACTTTGTCTCACAAAAGAAGAAGAAGAAAAAAAAAAAACACATAATATAAAATTTACCATCTTAGCCATTTTAAGCGTACAGTTCATAAGTGTTAAGTACATTCACATTGTTGTGCAACAAATCCCCAGAACTGTTTCATCTTATAAAACTAAAAGTCTATTCCCATTAAATTAAGCGGCAACTCCCCACTTCCCTTTCTCCAGCCCCTATTGATCATCATTCTACTTTCTGTTTCCATTTTAGATACCTCAAATAAATGGAATAATACAACATTTGTCTTCTTATGACTATCTTACCTCACTTAGCAAAATGTCATCAAAATTTATTCATGTCATAAAATGTAACAGAATTTCATTCCTTTTTAAAGCCAAATAATATTCCATTTTATGTATATTCCACATTTTGTTTATACATTCGTCAATGGACATTTGAGTTGCATATACCACTTGGCTATTGTGAATAATGCTGCTATAAACATGGATGGGTATGTAACTGTCTCTTTGAGAATCTGCTTTTAATTATTTTAAATATATACTGAGAACTGGGGTTGCTGGATCATACAGTAGTCCTATTTTTAATTTTTTGAGGAACTACCATACTGCTTTTCATAGTGATTGCATCATTTTACATTCTCACCAACAGTGAACAGGAGTTCCAATTTTTCCTCATCCTCACAAACACTTGTTATTTTAAGTTTTGTTTATAGTAGTCATCATAAATGGGTATGAGATGATATGTCATTGCAGTTTTGCTTGCATTTCGCTAATGATTAGTGATATTGAGGATCTTTTCATTTGCTTTCTGGCCATTTATATAACATCTTTGGAGAAATGTCTATTCAAATCCTTTGGCCATTTTTTAATTGAGTTATTTGGGTTTTTAGTTGTTGTTGGGTTGTGGAAATTCTTTACATATTCTGGATATTCTATGATTTGCAAACATTTTCTCCCATTCTATAAGTTGCCTTTTTACTCTGTTGATTGTGTCCTTTGGTGCATAGAAGCTTTTAAGTTTGATATAGTCCCAGAAAAAGTTAGCACACCTAAAGCAATTTTGTCTCTGCTCCCCACCCCCCCAACTATTTTCTCTCTCAAGTTAATTTTAAATTTGGCCTTCTTAATAATCTCTATAAGGCCAATTGCTGAAAGAAACTTTATATAATTCACTTTTTTTGGAAGGCATTAATCTTCTGGATTTCTGGTTGTAGTAGGGCTGTAGGGGAGGTGAATTTTCCATCAATTTTGTATATCTTTGCCTGTTTTGTATTAATATAGCTGTAAAGTGTGTTTCTTATTAACTTTCTGTGCACATGATAGTTATATAAGCCAAAAAATAATAGCTGAAACCTTGGATAATGGCTCTGCCATCTTCATGTCTGAAAGGAAAAATGAATCCTAATCCTGAGAACAATCTTATACTACTGGTGGGACTGCAAATTAGTGCAATCCTGGTAGAAATTAATTTGGATATATCTCAAAGAGCTAAAAATAGAAATACCATTTGAACCAGCAGTACCACTACTAAGCATGTACGCAAAGGAGAAAAAGACATTCTGTAATAAAGACTCAAATGTTTATGGCAGCATAATTCACAATTGCAAAGATGTGGAAACAGCTCAAGTGCCCATCAATACATGCGTGGGTTAATAAAATGTGGTATATGTATACCATGGAATATTACTCAACCACAAAAAACAATGGTGAACTAGCACCTCATATTGTCCTAAATAGAGCTTGAGCCCATCCTTCGAAGTGAGGTATCACAAGAACAGAAAAACAAGCACCGCATGTACTCGCCATCAAATTCGTACTAATTGATCAACAACTAAGGTGCTCACATGGTAGTAATATTCTTTGGTGCCAGTCAGGTAGGAGGGGGATGAGGTGGGAGGGGGAGGAGGGAGTGAGTAAACTCACAGCAAATGGATGCAGAGTGCACTGTGTGGGGGAAAGGCACAGTGTAGCCCTGGCTTAGGCAAGGCTAAGGCATTATATGTAACCAGAATGTTTGTACTCCCATAATATTCTGAAATTAAAAAGAAAATTCTAATCCTGCGTTTGTATCTGCCACTGGAAGGAAATATTTCTGTGTATTATTTCATGAAAGTGGAACTATATAATTTATCTGCCATCATTCCCCAGCCTGTCTCCTCTGTTAATTTTATTTCTCACACAATAAATGAAAGTTTTGTTCATTGCAATGGCTCACATTTTTGGATCATACTTAAAGCTGACCATTTTTATTTGGATTTTGTTCTTTATAACCATTGCTGTAATTCTGTATCCTAGATGGCAATTAATTTTTTAGATACTAGTCTGCTAATTTGCAGACCAAATAGGTATGCCATGTGTTATTGCCCAAGAATCAGCTGTGATCAATTATTATGTAAAAAAATTACTTTCATACAAGAGTAGCTTCCAAGTTCACTACCCAGCAAGCTATCCAGATGTCATGGAACAGAACAGCTCACAGACCAAATGAAGATGCTTGAAGCATGTGCTTTATTAAATCAATTAAAATACACAATTTAAAAAAGAAATAGATAACACTTTGAATAAAGTACAATTTCACTGGTGTGAAATTCACCAGTGTTACCATTACCTGAGTTATGCAAGTTAATATATCCTCTCTCTTATATGCTATATCAGCATTCTCCACTGATTGTATAATTTTGAGAATCAGAGCTGAGATCTCTCCAAAGGGTCTCAGCATATGGAAGAGGTCCTGAGTGAGTGACAGTCACTTGCTCTAATCAGGGAGATGTAGAAGGATAAGTATGCCTGGCCACAGCTACAGGTCATTAGACCCAATTAAGATCTAAAAAATATCAAGTGCTTCATCTGTATCTCATGAATATTTACTATTTGGCTCTTATATTCCTTCTTAACTAATCTTAACATTCATACGCTCTATTGACTTTAGCTATCCTATAGTAACATGTCTCACAAAATACTTGCTTCTATACTTAGTTTCAAAATCCTCCTTTTTTCTCTTATTTTCTAAAGAAGAATTGAACATTCTTACATAATACAGCAAACACACATTATAACAAATAACCGTTTGCTAATAAGGATAAACCATCTCTATATATACTGACAAGAAGCATCCCCCAGACATACTTAGTGAATAAAACAAGGTGAAGAGAATAACACATACTATGCTACCATTTATGGTGGGGAAAAGATGCTTATTTTTTTGAATTTGGTAGTATTTTTCTGGAAGGATACTGGTAATTATAATTTTCCCTGGCAGAAAATTAGTTGGCATATCCTTGTGAACTTTTTACATTTTGTAACACATCTATATGTTACTTATTGAAAAATTGATTGGTTTAAAAAATTGCTTTTAAAAATACTAAGTCATTATTCTTTTTCTGTATATAGATATCAGAATGGCAAAGCAACTGAACCTTCCAGAAAATACAGATGACTGGACAAAAGAGGATGTAAATCAGTGGTTAGAAAGTCATAAAATTGATCAAAAACACAGGGAAATTTTGACTGCACAAGATGTGGATGGAAAGATCTTGAAGTGGTTAAAAAAAAACCATCTTGTTGATATGGGCATAACACATGGACCAGCTATCCAAATAGAAGAACTATTCAAAGAATTGCTGAGAACTTCTTCTAAAAATTCTATTCAGACATCTAAGAGGGGGAAAGGCAGTAAAAATGTTCCTAAAAAACAAACATTGATGGAAAAGGAAAGTAGAGAAACTTCACAACAAAAACAAAAGGATAAAGACAACCCAGATGTGACTAATACCTCTACAATGAGTACGGTTGCTAAAGGTTCTAAGTCACTAAAAAATGAGCTCATGGGAGAAGAAATAGATGATACAAAGGAAAAGCAGCCATCCGTAGAACTGACATGTGTATCATATCCTTTTGATGAATTCAGTAATCCATATCGTTACAAATTGCATTTTAGTCTACAGCCTGAAACAGGACCACACAATCTCATTGATCCAATACATGAATTCAAAGCCTTCACAAATACAGAAACAGCCACAGAAGAAGATATTAAGATGAAATTTAGCAATGAGGTATTCCGATTTGCTTCAGCTTGTATGAATTCACGTACCAATGGCACCATTCATTTTGGAGTCAATGACAAACCCCACGGAAAAATTGTCGGTGTGAAATTCACCAGTGTTACCAAGGAAGCCCTCATCGACCACTTCAGTATGATGATACACCAATATTTTGAAGACCATCAGGTCCAACAAGCAAAGAAGTGCATTCGAGAGCCAAGATTTGTGGAAGTTTTACTGCCAAATAGCACTCCATCTGACAGATTTGTTATAGAAGTGGATGTCATTCCACAATATTCTGAATGTGCACATGATTATTTCCAGATTAAAATGCGAAATTACAACAACAAAACGTGGGAACAAAGTCCAAAATTCTCAGTCTTTGTAAGACAAGGGGCCAGCTCTAAGGACATCATGAAAAATAAGACTGATTTCAGACAATTTAAATTAGATTTAAAAACACTGGCAGAGTCCAGGAAAGAAGCAGAAGAAAAATTCAGACTAAAAACAAATGAAAAAGATAGTGAGGGACCAAAGCTGGTTAAACTGTTGACAGGAAATCAGGATTTGTTAGACAATTCATACTACGAATGGTACATTCTTGTAACAAATAAATGCCATCCAGATCAAATAAAACACTTAGATTTCTTAAGGGAAATTAAATGGTTTGCTGTGTTGGAGTTTGATCCTGAATCTGAGAGCAACGGAGTGGTCAAAGCTTACAAAGAAAGCCGAGTAGCAAACCTTCACTTTCCAAGTCTATATGTAGATGGGAAAACCACATCAGATGAGAAGATTTCTACTCTAAATCTTTACCAACAACCCAGCTGGATTTTCTGCAATGGCAGGTCAGACCTTGACAGTGAAAAATATAAGTCCTTAGATCCAAGTTCCTGGCAAAAAGAAAGAGCTTCTGATGTTAGGAAAGTTATTTCATTTCTTACACACGAAGACATAATGCCAAGAGGAAAGTTTTTGGTGGTATATCTATTACTCTCATTCGTAGATGACCCAAAGGACCCTCTCATTGAGACTTTCTGTGCTTTCTACCAAGATCTCAATGGAATGGAAAATATACTGTGCCTTTGTGTATGCCCACGCATATATCAGAGATGGAAAGACCTGCTTGAAGTAAGATTACTTAAGCCAGAAGAGGAATTTTCAAACCAATGTATTTCTGCTTTAAATCTTGAAGAGATAAATGGCACTATTCTTAAACTAAAATCTATGACTCAATGTTTAAAGAGGCTTTTGCCATCTACTGGTTTGGCGACTGTCCTTCTGAAAAAGGAAGAAGACATCATGACTGCCCTGGAAATTGTCTGTGAAAATGAATGTGAAGGTACAGTCTTGGAGACAGACAAAAATAAATTCCTTGAATTCAAGGCATTGAAAGAGGAAGATTTCTATCGAGGTGGCAAAGTATCATGGTGGAACTTCTACTTTTCTTCTCAAAGCTATTCTTTACCTTTTGTCAAAAGGGATAAATATGAAAAACTTGAAGCAATGATTCAAAACTGTGCAGAGTCCTCTAAATCAGTATGTGCCAAAATTATTCATCTGTATCATCATCCAGGCTGTGGGGGAACTACCTTGGCTATGCATATTCTCTGGGAACTAAGGAAGAAATTCAGATGTGCTGTGCTAAAAAACAAGACAGTGGATTTTTCTGAAATTGGAGAACAGGTAACCAATTTAATCACCTATGGCGCAACGAACCAGAACCATCAGAATTACTTACCTGTACTGCTCCTTGTTGATGATTTTGAAGAACAAGAGAATGTCTATCTTCTGCAGGCCTCTATTCAAACAGCTGTAGCTAAAAAGTACATTCGATTTGAGAAACCTCTAGTGATTATCCTAAATTGCATGAGGTCACAAAATCCTGAAAATAGTGCAAAGATCCCAGACAGTATTGCTGTAATACAACAACTATCTCCCAAAGAACAGAGAGCTTTTGAGCTTAAATTGACAGAAATCAAAGAACAGCATAAAAACTTTGAAGATTTTTATTCCTTCATGATCATGAAAACCAATTTCAATAAAGAATACATAGAAAATGTGGTCAGGAATATCCTGAAAGGGCAGGATATTTCCACCAAGGAGGCAAGGCTTTTTTCCTTCCTGGCTCTTCTTAACTCTTACGTGCCTGATACCACCATTTCACTATCACAGTGTGAAAAGTTCTTAGGAATTGCAAACAAGAAGGCTTACTGGGGGGTAGAAAAATTTGAACACAAGATGGGCACCTACTCTACAATTCTGATAAAAACAGAGGTGGTAGAATGTGGGAGCTACTGTGGAGTGCGCATCATTCACCCTTTGATCGCAATTCTCTCACTGGAAGAATTGAAGAAAAGCTATCACTTGGATAAAAGTAAAATTATGCTGGATATGCTAACAGAAAATTTGTTCTATGATACGGGTATAGGAAAAAGCAAATTTATCCAAGATATGCAAACACTCTTGCTCACAAGGCACCGTGATGAACATGAAAGTGGAACAGGAAATTTGTTTTCCCCATTTATTGAAGCATTACATAAAGATGAAGGAAATGCAGTGGTTGACGCTATCTTGCGTGAAGGTATCCGTAGGTTCCACCCAAATGCATTCCTTTGCCAAGCCTTGGCAAGACACTTCTACATCAGAGAGAAGGACTTTAGCAATGCTCTGCATTGGGCAAGAGAAGCAAAAATGATAGAACCTGACAATTCCTATATCTCAGATACACTGGGTCAAGTCTACAAAAGCAAAATAAGGTGGTGGGTAGAGGATAATGAAAGAAACAGGAACATTTCAGTTCATGATCTAATCAATCTTTTGAATTTGGCAGAACATGCCTCAGATGCATTCAAACAATCTCAACAGCAGAATGAAGACAAACAATATGAAGTGAAGGAAAGGTTATACCAGAAGTCAAAGAGAAGATATGATACTTATAATACAGCTGGTTATCTAGGAGAGATAGAAGTTGGATTTTACACAATCCAGATCCTCCAGCTCATTCCTTTCTTTGACAATAAAAATGAACTATCTAGAAGAGATATGGTCAATTTTATATCAGGAAGTAGTGATATTCCGGGGCATCCAAACAATGAATTTAAATTAGCCCTCAATGACTTTATTCGTTATCTAACTAATTTGCAACTTTCTTTGAAAAAGTCCTTTGATTTTTTTGATGAATATTTTGTCCTTCTAAAACCCAGGAACAACATTAAGCAAAATGAAGAGACCAAAACTCGGAGAAGGGTGGCTATGTATTTTCAGAAGTATGTAGATATATTTTGTCCCTTGGAGGAATCACAAAACATAGATTTCGGATCAAAGCTCAGTGAGCCACTTCAAGTAGAGCGGTATCGGAAAAGCCTAGTAGCTTTAAAAGCAGACAAGTTTTCTGGGCTCTTGGAATATCTTATCAAAAGTCAAAAAGATGCTATAAGCACCATGGAAGAGATAGTAAACAAATATACTTTTCTCTTAGAACAATGCACTGTCAGAATCCAGCCAAAGGAAAAGCAAAATTTCATCTTGGCCAATATCATTCTCTCCTGTATTAAACCTACCTCCAAATTAGTAAAGCCAATTAAAAAACTGAAAGAACAGCTTCGAGAAGTCTTGCAATCATTAGGAATGACTTGCCGATTTTCAGAGCCTTATTTCCTAGCTTCCCTCTTATTCTGGCCAGAAAAGCAACAACTAGATCCAGATTCTAAACAAATGAACAAGTATGCTCAATTATTGGAAAATTCTTTCAAGGGGCAATATAAACATATGCATCGTACAAAGCAACCAATTGCATATTTCTTTCTTGGAAAAGGAAACAGTATGAACAGACTTGTTCACAAAGGAAAAATTGATCAATGCTTTGGAAAGACCCCTGATATTAATTCCTGGTGGCAGAGTGGAGATGTATGGAAGGAGAAAAAAGTCCAAGAACTTTTGCTTCGTTTACAGGGACGAGCTGAAAATAATTATTTATACATAGAATACGGTATCAATGAAAAAATCACAATACCCATCACACCCACTTTCTTGGGTCAACTTAGAAGTGGCAGAAGCATAGAAAAGGTGTCTTTTTACCTGGGATTTTCCATCGGAGGCCCACTTGCTTATGACATTCAAATTGTTTAAGAGCCGGATCTTCTTCTAAGAATGTGGTCTCAGTATCACCTAATTTTTTTTAGATCCCATACCTATAATTTAAATTGGAAAGCTTCTGCCTGGAGCCACTCCACAGGTTTTAGTTGACTCTATACAGAACTATCTCTTTTGGAGTCTTGCTTTCCTGGGTGATTCTTTTGAACTCAAATTAAGCCAGTGTAGGCATATGTTCTCTCCCCCATGACCTACATTTAGTGAAAAAAAAATAAAAAATTAAAAAATACTCTTTCAGATGTTTGCTCTACCATTAGTAGGGAGTGCAGCTAATTTCCAGTGTCCAGTCTTGAGTACAACATGCCTTGTAAAATCAGGGGACACAGGTCAAACTCTCTAAGTGAACCTCTTGAAGGCCCCTTCTCTCTAAGCTTGAAATGAAATTCTCATGGGGTATGGAGAGAACTTTTTCCAAAAGAATTTCTTCATATGCCCTTATTTTCTCAATGCCAGCAGTGGGTTTAGCCTGTGGGTTAATCAAGCCTACTGCTTGTCTTTGTAAATAAAGTTTTACTGAAACATAGACACATTCATTTGTTTAAGTGTTGTCCCTGGCTGCTTTTGCACTACAACAGTAGAGTAGTTGCAACAGAGACCATATGATCCACAAAGCCTATAATATTTACTATCTGGCTCTTCACAGAAAAAGTTTGTTGATCCCTGCTCTATGCAGTTTACCCTTTTTTTATTGCAGGACAATTGTCTAATTGGTTCTTGGACACCTATTTTGAAAATATGCATTTTGGTTTATCATCTCACTTTGGTATCTGATTTTCATTATTTTAGAGAAAAAGTAAATTTTTAACATTTTTAAATAAATAAAATCTGTATTTACATTATAATAATCCAAATCCACTTTTTCAAAAAAACAGCAGAGTAATAAATGTCTGAGAGTTTTCCTCTTGCAAATTAAAAAAATACCTGAATTATGCTGGATAAATTGGGCAAGCACATTGATCTATCATGATTTTCTTTACTTATTTAGTTTTATATTTCCTTTAGGACTATAAAATTTGGATTTGAAACATAGAAATTTGGAAGGTGCCTTAGTCTGTTCCTGATACTATAACAAAATACCTTAGACTAGGCGAATTTATAAAGAATAAAAATTTATTTCTAACAGTTCTGGAGGCTGAACATCCAAGATCAAGGTGCCAGCAGATGTGGTGTCTGGTTAGGGCCTTCTTACTGTGTCTTCACATTGTAAAAGAGTAGAATGGCAACAGGGATGAAAAACTCCCTCCCAATTCTTTTATTAGGTCATAAATCCCAGTTGTGAGGGCTCATGACTTAATCATATCCATAATCACTACCTCTTAATACTAATACACTGGCAATTACATTTTGACATTTGAATTTAAGGGAGGCATGTTCAGGTCATGGTATTTCTCCCTTAGCACCTCAAAATTCATGTCCTTCTCATGCACAAAATACATTAATTCCATCCCAATAGCCCCAAAAGTCTCAAAGAGTGTTACAGCACCAACTCAAAAGTCTAAAGTACAGAGTCTTGTCTAAATCAGTTATGGGTGAGACTTAAGGTACAATTCTTCCTAAGGCAAATTCCCTTCCAGCTCTGAGCCTGTAAAATCCAACAAGTTACGTGCTTCTCAACTACAATGATGAGACAGACATAGGATAAACATTCCTATTCTGAAGGGGAGAAATAGGAAAGAGGTATGTCCAGGTTGATAAACCCTCTGGTCCTGAAAAGCACTGAACAAGTACTGCTTTCCTTATTACTAGGCATACAAGTTCATTCCAAGCAAGTAAGCCAGGCATTAGATGGCTTAGTGCCAACAAAACCAGGGGGAGGAAATATTGTTTACCCTTAACACGGGAAGGGATTCTAAGTGCCTTGTCAGATCAGAAAGAGAAGTACATTATCAAAACCAATGCAAAGCCTGAACCCGCAGAAGTTACAGTGCAGAGCCCTCTTCCCTAAAGTGAAACAAAATGAAAGACTTCTCCCCTACCATGAGGGACATGTCCCCAAACTCCTTGTCACACACCTGGGTTTAGCCGAGAACTCAACCATGCAGTCTGGGAAATGGTAAGGGTGGAAAAGCAAAAGCAAGCTCCAGCGCCCCCTCAAGTGCTGGCTGTGAGGCAGGAAGCCCCAAAGCAAGAGTGTTATCATGGAGAAAGGTAAGCTGCCTTGCCTAGATAGTGATCTGAGTCAGAGTGATTTTATGGAAAAAAGTGAGCTTATTATCTAGACAGAAGCATCCAAGTCACAGCACCAAATATGTTGGGTTTGGCAGTTTTGCCCTGTGTTCTCAGATCTTGGTGTGCTCTTGGCTGAAGAATGACCAGACGCACCAAAGTAAGACAAGCACAAGGTGAAATTTATTGAGGGGGAGCAAGATAGGATTATAGAGCAAGAGCAAGATACAGGTTTACAGAGAAAGATGCATAGGCCACAGGTGACAACTGGACCCTTTGTTGTAGCAAAAGAGAGAGACCTTAGTCATGGACAGGGCCTTGTTTTATAATGCCCAGATAGGGACCTCCGTGTGGTTCCGACGTCATCATGGAACCAATTTGATGGACAGTTGAGAGTTATATGACCTGAAACTTACTATACATGTGGATCTCCCATGAGCCTCTCTGAAAGCTGGTTGTTCTAGGTCACTTTCCAGACTCTCTTGTACCTATGCTGCTTGGCCCATGGGCTACAGAGTCCTCTGCATTCTTTTACAGTTGGCATGCTAAGTCCCAATTGGCAGATTCATAGTGTGTTCCCTCCTCCCCCAGTATGGCAGTCACCCACCTTAACCCCCGGGGAGGGGCAGGAGGTCCCTAGCTGTCTACTTAACAAAGGCTGGGTGGTACTGGTAGAGGGATAGATTCAATGGATAGAATGAAGAACTCGTAAATAGACCCACACAATATGCTCGACTGGTTTTTTACAAAGATGCAAAAGCAATTCAATGGAGGAAGGATCATCCATAGGCGAAACAATGTATCTCAACCTGAATCTCACATCTTATACTAAAGTTAACTCAATGAGAGTTACAGGCTTAATGATAGAATTTTTAAATTTGATAATTTTGAGCAAGATAGCCAAATAGAACCCTCTAGCAATCATTCCCCTATAGGAACACAAAGTTTAGCAACTATACATGCAAAAAGGCACCTTTATAATAACCAAAAAATCAGATGAGCAATCACAGTACCTGGTTTTAACATAGTAACAAGAAAAGAGGTATTGAAGGGTATGAAGGACAGTCTTGTATTACCTGTACCACTCATCCCCCAACCCCAGGCAGCACATGGAGAAATAATCTGTGTACTTGGGAGGACAGTGAAGTGAATGTGGGACTTAATATTGGATCTCAGCACCTCCCTGTCACAGTGGATCACAACATTGCCAGTATATATTAAGGGAGCATTTAGACTAGCCCTGGACCAGAGGGGAATCCTCTGCTCCAACAGAAGGAAACTGAGTCCCATCTAGCTTCACCACCAGCTGACTAAAGTGACCTGGGTCCTTGAATAAATTTGAGTGGCCATCAGACTACAGTGACTATAGTCCTTGGGAAAGCCCCAGTGCTGTGCTGGTTTGAGAGGCCATGAGCTTCAGGTGTCACCCAGAATAATGTCAGCTGTTGTGGTCATGGGAGTGCCCACATCACCCTTCCCCCAACTCCAGGCAGCCCGTCATGAAAAGAGACTTCTTCCACTTGAGGGAAAAAGAGAGAAGAAAGCAAAAGACTTCAGCTGGTAACCCAGGGAATTCTCCTTTATCTTCCCCAAGTCTGCCAACACTTTATGAGGCTGCAAAAGTCACCGAGTTCCTGGGCTTAAGGTGCCCTCTAGTGATGAAATGGCTGCAGTGACCACAGGTTTAGGTAACAACACTCAACTCCTTTGAAATCTTGGAAGCCCTCTCATGAATAATAAATACAAACAAACCCAGACTGTGAATATATACTTAACTCTTCAGTGCCCAGACATCATGAATGCCCACAAGCATCCATAACATACAGGAAAACATGACCTCATCAAACAGACTAAAATAAGGCACTGGTGACCAATCCTGGAGTGACAGAGATATGTGACCACTCAGGTAGGGAATTCAAAATAGCTGTCTTGAGGAAGCTCATCAAACTTTAAGATAAAACAGAGAAGGAATTCATAATTCTATCAGAAAAATATAACAAAGAGATTAAAATAATAAAAAAAGTCAAATGGAAAATCTGTAGCTAAAACATTTAGTTGACAAATTGAGATATGCATGTGTGCATCTCAACAGTACAATAGATTTTGCAGAAGAAAGAATTAGTAAGTTCAAAGATAAGATATATGAATACATAAATAAGAAAAAATAATAATAAAGAATGAAGTACACCTACAAGATCTAGAAAATAGCCTGAGGTCAAAGCTAAGGGTTATTGGCCTTAAAGAGTATGTAGAGAAACAAAACAGGATAGACAGTATATTCAAAGAAATAATAACAGAAACTTTCTAAACCTAGAAAAAGATATGAATATTCAGGTACAAGAAGATCCAAGAACACCAAATACATTCAACCCAAATAAGACTACCTCAAAGCATATAACATTTAAACTCTCAAAAGTCAAAAACAAACAAAAGATCCTAAAAGTAACAGGATAAAAGAAACAAATGACTTATAAAGAAGCTCTGATATGTCTGGCAGCAGACTTCTCAGCAGAAACCTTACAGGTCAAGAGAGAGTGGGATGACGTATTCTAAGTGCTGAAGGAAAAATACTTTCAATCTAGAATATTGTTTCCAGTAAAGTTATCTCTCAAACATGAAGGAAAAATAGACATTCCCAGATAAACAAAATCTTAGGGATGTCACCCATACCAGACATGTCTTACAAGAAATGCTAAGGGGAGTTATTAAATCTGAAATAAAAGGACACTAATATGAAAGAAAAAATCACTTGAAGGTATAAACTCACTGGTAAAAGTAAGTACACAGACAAATACGGAATATTCTAATACTATAATTGTGATGTGTAAACCTCTTATATCTTTAGTATGAAGACTAAAAGACAAGTCTATCAAAAATAAAGATAACTACAATAATATTTTAAGAGATAAACAATATAGAAATAAATAAATAGAGACAACAAAAAGTAAAAACAGAAGGTAAAAAGCAGAAGGTATGAAGTTCTTTCAGTTTTCACTTCACATTCTTTGTGATCCAAGTTAATTTTTCATCAGTTTAAAATAATTGGTTATGAGATGTTATTTGTAAGCCTTATAGTAACCACAAAGCAAAAACTTATAATAGATACACAAAAAATAAAAGACAAGAAATTGAAACATACTGCAAAAGAAAATCACTTATACACAAAGGAAGACAAGAAGAAACAAAGAAAGACTATCAAAACAACAAGAAAAAAATAACAAAATGACAGTAGTAAGTCCTTACCAATCAATAATAAGACTGAATTAAATGGAGTAAATTCTCTAATTAAAAGACATAGAATGACTGAATGAATTTTTTTAAAGACTCAACTATATGCTGCCTACAAGAAACTCACTTCACCTATAAAGACACATAGACTGTAAGTGAAGGGATAGAAAAAGATATTCTAAACAAAATAAACAAAAAAGAGCAAGAGTATCTATAGTTATATCAGATAAAATAGATTTCAAGACAAAAACTGTAAAAAGAGACAAATAAGGTCATTATATAATGATAAAGGGATCAATTGGCCAAGAGGATATAACAATTCTAAATATATATGCCCCAACACTGGAGCATCCAGATATATAAAGCAAATATCATTAGAGATAAGGAAAGAGATAGACCCCAATATAATAATATCTAGGGGCTTCAACACTCTGCTTTCAGCATTGGGCAGATCATAGAGACAGAAAACATCAGACTTAATCTGCACTGTAAACCAAATGAACCTAATAAACATTTACAGAGCATTTCATCCAATAACTTCAGAATACATGTTCTTCTCCTCAGCACATGGAACATTTTGAAAGATATACCATATGTTTGGCCACAAAAATGTCTCAAAAAATCCAAAAAAAATTAAAATCACATGAAGTATCATCTCTGACCACAATGAAATAAAATAGAAATTAATAACAAAAGGAACTTTGGTATCTATACAAATACATGGAATTTAAATAACATATTCCTGAATAACCATTATATAAATGAAATAATTAAGTAGTGAATTTTAAAATTTCTTGAAATAAATGAAAATAGAAACACTATGTACTAAAACCTATGGGATACAAAAAAGCAGTACTAAGAGGACAGTTTATAACAATAAAAGCCTACATTGAAAAAGGAGAAAGACTTAACCTAACAATGCATCTTAAATAACTAGAAAAGCAAGAGAAAATCAAGTCCAAAAGCAGTAGAAGGAACAAAATAATAAAGATCAAAGCAAAAATAAATGAAATTGAGACAAAAATAATACAAAAGATCAATGAAACAAGAAAAACATAGACAAACCATTAGCCAAACTAAAAAATGAGAGAAGCCTACAACCAAAAGTCAAAAAGATCACAAATAGACAATCTAATGAAATGACTCAAAGAGCTGGAAAAAGAAGAACAGACCAGCCCCAAACCCAGCAGAAGAAGTGAAATCAACAAGATCAAATCAGAGCTAAACGAAATTGAAAACAGGGAAGCTATTCAGGAGATTAATAAAACAAAAAGTTGGTTCTTTGAAAAAATTAACAAAATCGACACACCACTGGCTAAGCTAACGAAAAGCAGAAAAGAGAAATCTCTAATAAGCTCCATCAGGAACAAAAAAGGAGATATCACAACTGATCCCAAAGAGATACAAGATATAATCTATGAGTACTACAAAAATCTTTATTCACACAAATTGGAAAATGTGGAGGAAATG
>VSMD01032229.1:0-38590 GCA_008750895.1 Mirza zaza | reverse complement strand
AAATTATTTAATGGAAGTAAAACCTTCCACATACAAGGAGGTATGTGCTGGTGTTTCATCTATATTAGTATTTTAATTAGAAGCATGTAACTATAAATCTGAAGACCATTTTGATTACTAGAAAATACAACTCTCTTAGTAATTCCTGTAGAATCTGAATTCCTTAAAGACATGAACTTTAAAGACCTGGCAGTACATGTACACAGTGGTCTTCAATAAATATTTGTCAGAATTAAAAGTAAGACAGATACTCTAGCACCTTTTTATGTTCTCCTGTCCCTGTATTTGGAAGAGAAAAACTATGTAATTCAGAATACTTAGCTTTTGTTCAATTACAGTTTTTAATTTCCTTCTTTCTTTTTTTGAATTAGATTAAAATATTAGAACAGGAAAATGAACATCTGAATCAAACAGTATCTTCCTTAAGGCAGCGTTCTCAGATAAGTGCTGAAGCAAGAGTGAAAGACATTGAAAAAGAAAATAAAATTCTCCATGAGTCTATCAAAGAAACAAGTAGCAAACTAAGCAAGATTGAATTTGAAAAAAGACAAATTAGAAAAGAATTAGAACATTATAAAGAAAAAGGAGAACGAGCAGAAGAACTTGAAAATGAGTTGCATCATCTTGAAAAAGAAAATGAATTGTTACAGAAAAAGATAACTAATTTAAAAATTACTTGTGAAAAAATTGAAGCCTTAGAACAAGAAAATTCAGAATTAGAAAGAGAAAACAGAAAATTAAAAAAAACATTGGATAGCTTTAAAAACCTTACTTTTCAGCTAGAATCCCTAGAAAAAGAGAATTCCCAACTTGATGAGGAAAATTTAGAACTGCGAAGGAATGTGGAATCTTTGAAGTGTGCAAGCATGAAAATGGCTCAGCTACAACTAGAAAACAAAGAACTGGAAAGTGAAAAAGAGCAACTTAAGAAAGGTTTAGAGCTTATGAAAGCATCTTGCAAGAAAACAGAACGCTTAGAAGTTAGCTATCAGGGTTTAGATACAGAAAATCAAAGGCTACAGAAAGCTCTAGAGAACAGCAATAAAAAAATCCAGCAATTAGAATGTGAACTGCAAGACTTAGAGATGGAAAATCAAACATTGCAGAAAAACCTAGAAGAGTTAAAAATATCTAGCAAAAGACTAGAACAGCTGGAAAAAGAAAATAAATCATTAGAACAAGAGACTTCCCAACTGGAAAAGGATAAGAAACAATTGGAGAAGGAAAATAAAAGACTCCGACAACAAGCAGAAATTAAAGATACCACATTAGAAGAAAACAATGTGAAGATTGGAAATTTGGAAAAAGAAAACAAAACCCTATTCAAAGAAATTGGTATATATAAAGAATCTTGTATTCGTCTGAAAGAATTAGAGAAAGAAAATAAAGAGCTCGTGAAAAGAGCAACTATTGATATAAAAACTTTGGTTACATTGCGTGAGGTAATATATTTCCTAAACTTAAGCAAGTATTTTTTATATTTTTAACTCAGAGTTTCTTTAAGTTTTATTGGAACACACCAATAATTTGTATTATCTTTTTTATGGTTTAGTAGAATTTTGGAATTAGAACTAGAAACAGCTTCCCGGTTTCCTACTTTTGTTAAACTAAGAAGTACATATAAATTGTATTTTTTCAAGAATTTATGGTAATAAAATTTCCATGTGGTTTCTCACTTATGACATTGTAATTTTAAACTATTATTTCAAAATAATATTAAAATATTTGATCAGGACTCCTAATGTTAAATGTAATAAGGAAACATGATTGCTACTGTTTATTGTTATGTACCAAGTACTGGGCTAAGGACTTCATATAAGTTGTCTTTATATATATTTATAGAATTTTTACTACCAATTCTTTGTAGATATTGTATCCATTTTTTCAGATTAGAAAACTGAGGTTCAGAAACATTACATAATTTACTCAGAATCACATAGCAAATAAAGGGATTACTAGATTCAAAGCCAGACTCCAAAGCCCCATGAATTTTGACCTCTAAATCAGAGAATACAAATCAGGTTAAACTTAAAGGTCAACACTGAACAACTGGTAGTTGCTTGGATCTGTGTTGGGAAGAATTCTGAAATTTACAAGAGTAGATTGTCAGTATGTCCTGTGAAACATGGTTAGTGCAGATCAGAAAATAGGGCTCTTTTTTGCCATCCCTATGCAGTATGATATGTGATAATCCTTTTTATGTTCAATTAAAAAGTGTCTTAGCATTCTGGCAGAAAGTCACATTGGGGAGTCTGCATTTTTGCAAAAGAGGCATTGAGAGAGGGACCTTTTTATTTTTTTCTTCTGTTCTACAGTCTTACAGACATAAACAACAGGCTCATTGTGCCTGAACATCTAAGAACATCCCTAATTCAGACCAATACCTTAGGTCTCTTTCACAGGGAGCAGGCGGCCTTGTGGTAGGAGAGGAGTGTTGTATACAATATATATTCATAGGAAAAAATACACACTGAAGTTCTAGCTCATTATTAAAAAGTAAATGGATATATGTTTTTTCCTTTACAGTTTTCAAACTTAAGGTGTATATGTACAAGTAAAGAGTTTCCCTTTTATTTTTTACATTAGAGTTAAAAAACAGTATTAGCAAAAGGAAAGAAGGAAAAAAATTGTTTCAATTAGGTTATAACTTTGTTGTTTAACTACTGTTCAATGATGAAGGAAAGGTTCAGTGACAATATTTCTGTCTTTCTTGCTTCAAATTAAATGTATTCCTAGATGATGCTAATTAGAATCTTAGCTGATTTTAGTAGATGTTTATGCTGTTAGCACTTACATGGATTGTGCATTCCTCTTATAATAAGGATTTGGTGAGTGAAAAATTGAAGACTCAACAGATGAACAATGATCTTGAAAAATTAACTCATGAGCTTGAGAAGATAGGGTTAAATAAAGAGCGACTATTACATGATGAGCAGAGTACTGATGACAGGTGAGTATTAAGTCTATTTGGCAAATAGTTTGTTATATTTTTTCCTCAAACATTAATTATTTCCTGTACTAGCTGCAGAAAACATTTATGTATTTTATCCTGTTTCTGGTTCCTTTCTTCCCTTAGAGAAAGTCGTGTAAGAAAAAAAAGTATCAAAGGCAATCTAATATTAATACAAGAAAACAGAAAGCTAAAATGTTATTATATAAATATAATTACAAAACAGTAAAACAGGATGCCACACAGGTAGCAGAATATTGGACACTATAATTGCCTCTGAAAATAGAATAAGACATGAACAACAAACAAACCTATCCCTCATCAAATACACAGTCAGTTAAGCAAGTTATATTTTATTTGAATCGTGTATAAATGTCACACTTGTTTCATTTATTTGCCAAAATATGGAATCAAAGAGAAATGAAGGAAAGGCATATGACAAAGGAAAATACTGAGAAATAATACAGGTATAAAAATAATGTGGAAAACTGAGGCCTGACAAGCAGGATAAAAAATTAACTCATATACTCTTTTTTTTTTGAGACAGAGTCTCGCTCTGTTGCCCAGGCTAGAGTGCCATGGCATCAGCCTAGATCACAGCAACCTCAGACTCCTGGGGTCAAGCAATCCTTCTGCCTCAGCCTTCCGAGTAGCTGGGACTACAGGCATGGGCCACCATGCCTGGCTAATTTTTTTTTTTTATATATATATTTTTAGTTTTATATATTTTTTTTTAGTAGAGACAGGGTCTCGCTCTTGCTCAGGCTGGTTTTGAACTCCTGACCTTGAGCAATCCGCCTGCCTCAGCCTCCCAGAGTGCTAGGATTACAGACGTGAGCCACTGTACTTGGCCTCTCATATACTCTTTAATCTTAAAAATGATGACTATAGGTTTAAAGAAAATTTCTATTTTCTTTTTTTTTTTTTTGAGACAGAGTCTCACTCTGTTGCCTAGACTGGAGTGCCATGGCATTAGCCTAGCTCACAGCAACCTTAAACTCCTGGGCTCAAGCAATCCTTCTACCTCAGCCTCCCGAGTAGCTGGGACTACAGATATGCACTACCATTCCTGGCTAAGTTTTTCTATATATATGTTTAGTTGGCCAATTAATTTCTTTCTATTTTTAGTAGAGAAGGGGTCTCGCTTTTGCTCAGGCTAGTCTCTAACTCCTGAGCTCAAATGATCCGCTCACCTCGGCCTCCCAGAGTGCTAGGATTACAGGAGTGAGCCACCGCACAGTCTGTCAAACAAAGTTAATCTGATTTTCAAGTCTTTGATTTAGCTGCATGGTCCCATCTAGATTCGAAGAGCAAGAACCCATCTCTACTAAAAATAGAAAGAAATTAATTGGCCAACTAAAAATATATAGAGAAAAAATTAGCCGGCGCCTGTAGTCCCAGCTACTCGGAAGGCTGAGGCAGGAGGATGGCTTGAGCCCAGGAGTTTGAGGTTGCTGTGAGCTAGGCTGAAGCCACGGCACTCTAGCCTGGGCAACACAGTGAGACTCTGTCTCAAAAAAACAAAAACGTTAGTTCTATAATAAAGAGAAGTAATTTGAGGCATTTATTCTAACAGTCAGTTCAGTCAGTTCAATTCATTGTTGAATTAATTACACAGATATTTCATGAAGAAATATTTTTTGTTTGAATTGATAGTTAAGAACCAATTTATTTGACTGTCTTTTAATATACATATTGAATATGCATTCCCTGTTTATTTAAATAGATTTATTATTTTCTGTGTGTAAAACACTGCACTGCATATTCTTGGCAAAAGAAAAAGAAGAATAAACCATGTAGCTGCCCAAATTCACCTTTTTATAAATTTATGAACCCAGCTCTAGGTGGGCCCTTTATATTGTTTGACACCTCTTCTTTGTAAATTTATGAACCCAGCTCTAGGTGGTGGGCCCTTTATATTGTTTGGCACCTCTTCCCAAACCTTACTTCATACAGTTAGTTAATCTTAATTGAGCTCTTACCATCTGCTGATCAGCAAACATCAACGTGATAATACTTCAACTGAACTTTGAAGAGTGTTAGAGGTTTGCAAGGTGGAGACAGTGGGAAAGGGCATTCTATGCAGACAAAGGCATTTGTATTACTATAAAAGCACAAAAGTGTGTTGAGCAATTATTAGAGTGATATGAAAGATGGATTAGAAAAGGGGTAAATTTGGAGGCACAGAGACCAGTTAGGAAGCTCCTGTAATAGTCTAGGCAAGATGTAATGCATTCATTATTCCACACATATTTATATAATGAAAGCATCAGACATGGAGATAAGGGTATATGTTGAACTAAAGCTTTTAGGAAATGGAATTGAGGGCAGTCGATAAGTATAATTGAATTTGTGAGAATCAGTAAAGAAGTGTCTTATGCCACTAAACCAGCTTCTTTCTCTGCCATTAAGATATCCTTCATACAAAGAAAATAGAAGCTCACAGACATAAATTCCTTTAATATTCATGCCCTCCATCTTGGAATTTATGTATATCGATCTCAGATGATTTCCCTAATCTCTTTATTAGTCTAACTTTTCCATCTTTCTAATTTATGTTATTTCCTCTGGCCTTCTTTGAAGGTACAACTATTAAGATACTTTTTCTTGCCTTTAAGTAATATATAGTCTGGTCATAGAATTGAATGTATAGATAAAATGCAACAAAGTAAATGTATTGGTAGAATTGTACACAGATGTAATCATTCCTGTTTTTCTTTTTTAATAGCCCTTTTTCCTCTGTCATCTCTTTCAATATAGTTGTTTGTGGGGTTATGTTTTCAGGCCTCTTAATCCATTCATTCTGTATGTTGAACATTCTCATCCATCATCTCACCGGCGGTCCTCATTTTTCTTTGCTTACTGTGTATCTCCATCAGGAAAGTCCAGAAGGAACTCAGATGTCCCACATTCAACATAACCAAAATCAGACTCAGTAAATGCTTTAAAAAAAAAAAGGTTGTTGACTCGAGCCAATACTAAAATGAGTAAGAATTGTTCTCTGTATTCAGTGAACTTAAAATCTGATTGAACAGAAAATATATACATATAAATCATAATAAAAAGCAGAATGTGCTGAAATTTCTCATAGATACACTTCAGGTTTTTATTTGGTTTTGTCTCCAGGGTCCTCAGGTATAAGAAATGGATCATAATTTTTGGTTTATGATGCACTCTCAGATTGTATTCATGCCCTGTCCTTTTTGTAAAAAAAAAAATTGACTTAATAATAACATAATTATTCGTGTATCCACCTTTCAAAAAGATAACTAGAATATTGACAGTCACATCTATCTGCCTCTTACCACTCTGTGACCAGTATCCTGTGTCATGAGTATATCATTTCCTTTTTTACTCTAACTTCTCTATACCTTGAAGACAAAGTCTTCAATAAGTTTTAAGTCTTAACAGTTCATGGGTCCTTTTATAAGCTAATCGTCTAATTAATATTGTAGGCAAGTGCTTGTTG
This sequence comes from Mirza zaza, assembly GCA_008750895.1. NCBI lineage: Eukaryota > Metazoa > Chordata > Mammalia > Primates > Cheirogaleidae > Mirza > Mirza zaza. Next base: position 32,171 of record VSMD01032229.1, on the reverse strand, counting down.
ATGTAATGAAACCATCCACCTCCAGTCTATATACATTCTATTATAATACTATAAGGAATATTTGGGGACTTCGATCTTCTAGATTCCATTTTAGAGCATTAATTGTTGCTTTTGGCAATCTAGACTGTATTCTGGAGCTCTGTTCACTCAGTGATTTTATTGCTTTGTGACTAGGAATAGTTTTAAAGGGGGAATGGGGCAGTAGGAAGAGGGTAATTTAATTTACCTCTTTTTAAAAAAGACTTTGTAAGACCCACTTACGGCATCAATATTTGTGGTCATAAATTATCTTTTAAAATAATTTTCTGACCTCCAGCCAGTGACAAACTATATTATTTTTGTACTCGGATAGTAGGTATAAACTTCTGGAATCAAAATTAGAATCTACTCTTAAGAAGTCCCTTGAAATAAAAGAAGAAAAAATTGCTGCTTTAGAGGCTCGATTAGAAGAATCCACAAATTATAATCAGCAATTACGCCAAGAACTTAAAACAGTAAGTGATTTTCTTGGAAAGAGTTTTAATCATTATTTATTTTATAAATATTTGGACAGAAAAATGTAAACAAGAAAAAAATTTAAAATTTTATCAATATTTAGCCTGTTTCTTCATTTTTCATAACTTTGAGATTATTCTTAAATAAATCTTTGTCATATGGATATGGTAAAATTTATTCAGTCCTATTTCATGTGTGTAATGTCCCTCATGCAGTTAGGGACATAGAATTGTAGGGGTGGGATAAGGAAGAGGCAGGCTTATTTTATTAGGAAAAGCTTTCAATGAGATAGTGACACTTTACTCTGGTACTCTTTTCCTATTGAGAATCCAGGTAAAATTTTGATAGGCAGAGATAGGGGTGTGAGGATACCAAATAGAGGAAAATCGTTTGTGTGGTAGAAGAAAACACCTGATCTCATAAATTGGAGGGCTTTTTAGATCTGTTTTCTTAAGATACTTGGAGTGAAGTTAGCAAAGCAGTGGCAGCTGTTTTCCCTAGTGAGTAAATTGAGATGTAAGGGACTTTCCCATTTCATAGGGCTAGTAGATGGTAGATTGGTAGAGTCATATTCAGGTTTATTCTTTTATTGTCTCTGCAGTGCTACCAGGAGTGATCTTAAAGTCAACTAAACATTCAGACTGACAAGATGACTGTAGGCTACATTTAGAATCACTCTATTTAGAAGATTATAGGATATACAAGTAGATAGCCAGACAGTATTAGGCATCCCTCTTCACATAGTTGTCTGATAGTCATCTTCCCACCAGATGACAGTTTGGGTGCAAGATGAGATTCACATTGGGTGTGTGTGAGAGCTGCCCTGGCTTTGAGACCCCATGTTCCACATGTTCTATTACCTCTTGCAACAACTCCAAAGGCATAGATTTAAGATCCCCAAGATGAACATACCAATTATAGGAATTGCTACATGCAGAGAAGTTTAGAGATTTGGCTTCCTATTAGGTATTTATACTTTTCCCAGTCCAAATAGGTGTCGTTTTTCCCATAAGCATTGTTGCCTAGTAACAGAATTTTCTGGTTATGTCAGGTTTCCAGAGAAACAGCTAACTAAAGTTGAATTTCTCAAGCAGAAAAGGAAGTTTGTTCACCATTAGCCCATGCCATCATTGCTGGTATTTGTCACAGACATTGCCGTGGAACATATATTGTTACAAAATAAATTGTATGTATTTATGTATTTTTCAGCCATACATTCTCAGAACCAGAGAATAAATTTTAGAACTGTTTAGTTAAATAAAGGATTATCCAAAAAATAAAGTAAAACTTGGTACCAGATTTGATTAATCTGTTTTATGTCCTGAATTTTTTATCTTATTAAGCAATATCAGTGGGTTACAAATAAAATCAACTTCATAAAGCTGCTCAGCCAGAAAATAAGTGAGTTTTGGTATGGATTGGTATATATGTGTTCCAAGTCTGAAAGGTAGAGATTTAAAACTCCATCATTGTCTTCTACTTTCAGCTATCTTGACATTACTGTTGTGGACCAGCTTCCTGCAATACACTTGTATTCAACTGGAATTATACTGTTCTAAGCTTTTTGTTTTCCCCCTGCGAGAGGGGTCTTGCTCTACTGTCCAAGCTGGAGTGCAGTGGCACAATAATAGTTCATTGCAACCTCCAACTTCTGAGTTCAAGCAATCCCACCTCAGCTTCCTGAGTAGCCAGGACTACAGGCGAGTGCCACCATGCCCAGCTCATTTTTTTAAATGTTTATAGATGGCTCATGCCTGTAATCCTAGCATTCTGGGAGGCCGAGGCGGGCGGATTGCTCGAGGTCAGGAGTTCGATACCAGCCTGAGCAAGAGCAAGACCCCGTCTCTGCTATAAGTAGAAAGAAATTAATTGGCCAACTAATATATATATATATAAAATTAGCCAGGCATAGTGGCACATGCCTGTAGTCCCAGCTACTTGGGAGGCTAAGGCAGCAGGATTGCTTGAGCCCAGGAGTTTGAGGTTGCTGTGAGCTAGGCTGATGCCATGGCACTCACTCTAGCCTAGGCAACAAAGTGAGACTCTGTCTTAAAAAAAAAAAAAAAAAAAAAATGTTTATAGAGACAGGATCGTGCTATGTTGCCCAGGCTGGTTTCAAACTTCTGGCCTCAAGCAATCCTCCCACCTCAGCCTCCCAAAGTGCTGGGATTACAGGAATGAGCCACTGCACCCACCCCTAAGCTTTTAGTACTACATATGAAGAGGCATATCATTTCAAGATAGACTGTGAAAGTTAAATGTGAATAGGATAAGGCCTTAAAGTAACCACTAAATTAGTATGAGAAAGAGTTATAGCTAATATGATCAAAAAAGGGAAATAAAATGGAATCATAAAAAATAAATCCAAAAGAAGGCAGAAAAAGAAGAAACAGAACAAAGTACAGATTATACAAATAAAAACAAACATTAAGATGATAGTTTTAAACCAAAGCATGCCAATAATCACATTAGATGTAAAAAGTCTAAACACCCTAGTTAAAAGACAGAGATTAATAAACAAAAAGGCAAGACCCACTTATATGCTGCCTATAAGAAACCTTGATGGAAAGTGATACATCATTCTAAAACTAATCAGAAGAATGCTAGATTGGCTATATTAATATTAAACAATGTAAATTTTAGAGCAACAAATAGTACTAAGGCTAAAGAAGTTCATTTCACAATTATAAAGGGGTCATTCCAGCACAAAGACATAACAACATTAAATGTGCACCTAATAATAGCTTCAAAATATGTCAAGCAAATGTTTATAGAACTGCATGGAGGAAAGCAAATCCATAATTATAATTAGAAGCTTTAATACCAATCTCTTAATAATTGGTAGAAAAAGTAGAAAGAACTACATCTGCCAAATAAAGACCTATAGCTAACTTCATCCCTAATTATGAAAGACTACTCACTTTTCCCTTTTGATCAGGAACAAAGCAAAGATAATGCTCTCACTGTTTCTATTAAACACTGTACTAATCAGTGAATTAAGAAGAAGAAAAAGCATAGATTTGAAAGGAAGAAGTAAAAACATCTTTATTCACCTATGACATGATTATATTTACAGAAAATCCTCAGGATTTCTCAGAAAAATCTCTACAGCTAATACGAACTTATCATTATCATAGGATAAGGGTCAATATATGAAAATCTGTTGTATTTTTTATATATTAGCAATGAAATTTAAAAGAAATACACTATTTACAATACCATAAAATAACATGAGATATTTAGGGATGACTTTAAGGAAATATATGTAAGATCTCCATACTAGAAACACCTAAGGAATACTTTTTATTTTTTTTAACAAAATGGAATTAAACTGCTACCCTAGTAAATTAAGTACCATGTTCATAAATTGGAAGACTCAATATTTTTAAAATGGCAGATTGCCCCAGATTGATCTGTCAGTTCAACATAATCCCAATCAAAATCCAACAAGGTTTATATATAGATTAAAAAGTTGATTTCAGAATTTATATGAAAATATTAATCATAGGCCGGACGCGGTGGCTCAAGCCTGTAATCCTAGCTCTCTGGGAGGCCGAGGTGGGCGGATCGTTTGAGCTCAGGAGTTCGAGACCAGCCTGAGCAAGAGCGAGACCCCATCTCTACTATAAATAGAAAGAAATTAATTGGCCAACTAATATATATAAAAAAAAAAATTAGCCGGGCATGGTGGCACATGCCTGTAGTCCCAGCTACTTGGGAGGCTGAGGCAGCAGGATTGCTTGAGTTTGAGGTTGCTATGAGGTAGGCTGACGCCACGGCACTCACTCTAGCCTGGGCAATAAAGTGAGACTCTGTCTCAAAAAAAAAAAAAAGAAAAGAAAATATTAATCATATGTTGGTGAGAATTTGCAGCAACTTGCAACTACCACACATATTGGTAGGAATATAAGATGTTATAACTAATTTAGAAAACGGTATGACAGTTTCTCATAAAGTCAAATATACCTAACCTATCAGCTGACAGTTTTCAAGGAAAATGAAAACATAAGTAAATGGATTTTTGTAACAGCTTAATTCATCATATTAATAAACTGGAAATAACCCAGTGACCATCCCAATTAAAAATAACTGGAAATAACACTTTGATCAACCTAGTTGAATAAGAAAATGTTGGTATATACATATAATGGAATATAGCACAGCAATAGAAAAGAAATTGATACAGTCAACACATAGATAAAGCTTAGAAACATGCTCAGAAAAACATACACATAAAAAAGGATTGTATACTCTCTGATTTTATTTATTTTTAGAATAAGCAAAACTAAATTTTGTTGAAAGAAATCAAAATGTGGTTGCCTGGTAAGTCTTTCTAGAGTAACGGAAATGTAAATGTTCTGTCACATTGATATATTGGTTACATGGATGTATGCCATTCTCAGAGTCACCTACTTACACTTAAAATCTGTGCATTAGAAACTATGTAAATTATACCTTAATTTTAAAGATTACATTATCTTTAGGAACCATCACCCTAGATTGGTATACAGTATGGTGGCAACATCATAGCTTACTTGCAGCCTCAAACTCCTGGGCTCAAGCAATCCTCCTGCGTCAGCCTCCCATGTAGATAGTGCTGTAGGCATCTACCACCACACCTAGCTAATTTTTTTTTTTTTAGAGACACGGTCTCATTCTGTTGCCCAGGCTAGTCTGGAATTTTTGGCCTCAAGCAGTCCTCCCACCTCTGTCTCCAAAAATGCTGGGATTATAAGCGTGATAATTTATAATATTTTTAATTTTAGTTAAATTAAACTTTGACAGTTTTTAATTAGCTCTAAATTACTTTGTTACAGTGATTGTTTTATCTTGATTCAGTTTATTCATTTCCTGTGTATATTTAAAGATTTTTTTAATTTTTTTTATTTATTTTTTTGCTACCCACCCCTTTTTATGGTTCCTTTACTTTCTGTATTAATTAATGGTACATAAAGTAAAGGTACCATAAAAAAAAGAAAAGGAACCATTTTTAACACTTAGTTGAAAGAACAATGGGCTAAAAATAAGAAGCCCTGAGTTTATTCTTAGCTCTCCTTCTGTTAATAATGGCATATGTTTATAACTTTTGTAAGCCTAGAAAAAAAGGCGGTGTGGGACATTTTTATAAGCTAGGAGACTGGAAATGCTGTCACTCATCTATTTTTACTAGGTTGTTAAAAGTAAAAAAAAAAAAAAAAAAACTGGAAAATCAGGATCCCAGAACCCCTCTTTAGATCACTTACCATACTTTACATTATATCCTATCTTGGTATCTTGGCATGTTTTTTCTTTAGTCTCACCTCATTATTTCCTAACTCAGTGGGAGCAATATTAGTTTATTGTTGAGTCACAAGCTTTCCTAAAGTTTTACATTAAACTGTTAAATATTTCTATACTTGCTTTAATATAAAGGTTGGGGTTAATTTAGAGATTATGGTAAACATCTCCTAGGATAAACTAGTGATTCAAGATATTAGTAAATTTAAATTGAAGAGAGTTATTAAATTAAATCTGGCAATTTTGGTCATGTAAGATGAACAGGTTATTAGTAGTTAGTAATCCAAGGATATATTTTTATCCAGGATTTTCTGATGTGATTACACCCTAATTTAAGAGAGACAACTCAAAACTGAAAAATTCTGAATAAGGTTAGACACAGTGGCCCATGTCTTTAATCCCAGCACTTTGGAATTAAAGATAGGCAGGAGGATTGCTTGAGGCAAGGAGTTCTAGTCCAGCCTGGGCAACATAGCAAGACCCTATCTCTACTTAATGTGAAAAAAAGAAAAAATCCTGAATAAGATACATCTTTGGATTGTTCACTCCTTATAAGAAAAATTACAGTAATTATATGTGGATTAAGATCTTAATAAAGAAGTCATTTATTAACATTGTTCATTCTAAGTAATATATCTTTATTAAAAGGGCAGACATAGATAATTCCTCAACTTTAATTTAGGTACCTTTTTAAGATTATTAACATATGTCAAATCTTTACTTGTTCTTTATATACAGATCTCTAAAATTTCTAGATTGGTTATAGATAGCTCTGAAAAGAATCATTAGTATTTAGCAACATTATCCACTAATCTATTCTTCAGGGCCATTTTCATCACAAACAGTAAGATTTGAAATTACAGAATATATTTTAGGAGTATGGCACATAAGCTGAGTATACTTAATATTTCTAGGAGGAAAGGCCTTGCTTTTTTAAAAGCACAAATTGTGATCATGATAATAATTTTCATGTATATTTCATACATATCACAAAATTTTTACTGTTTTGTTTTTTTTTTCTTTACACTCAAGTGATAGAGTTTATCAGAGTTTTAAATAAAGTGTCTCTCACATTCACCAGACCAGGGCAGAGTCAAATTCATTGTGAGTAATATTGTGAGTAATATAACTTTGGTGGTTTTTTTTTCTCCCCATTAAAATATTTTAAATGAAATTTTAGGTGAAAAAAAATTATGAAGCCCTCAAACAGAGACAAGATGAGGAAAGGATGGTACAGAGCTCTCCTACAGTATCTGGTGAAGATAACAAATGGGAGCGAGAAAGTCAAGAAACAACGAGAGAGCTTCTGAAAGTTAAAGACAGATTAATTGAAGTAGAAAGAAATGTAAGTATTTTTAAAATTTTGGTAGGAATACTTTTTTAGAAAATTTTTCTAATCTGGTTTTGTATTTTCATGACTGATTTATTTTATAATATAAAAAAGACTGAAGAACTAATTGATGTGCATTTTTTCATTATCCTCATATAAGTCCATCAGCAAGCTTTGTCAATTCTATCTTGGAAAGATAATCCCCACCCACCTACTCTTCTAGCTCTACTGCTACCATTCCAGTCGAGATACTATCATCTCTCACCTAGACTATAGAATATCCTCCTATATGCCCTCCCCCTTCCACTACTAACCCACAAAAATCTATTTTCAATTCAGTAGCCAGAATGATCTTTTGAAACATAATCTACATCCTGTCACTTCACCACTTAAAATCTTCAGTGGCTTCCCATTTCAATCAAGTTAAAATCCAAATTCTTTTGTGTCATTCCTACCATTGCTCTGCCTACATCTCCAACCTTAGAGATACCCCTCCTGTACCCACCTCCTTTTTAAATCTGGAGATATTATTATGTATTACTATCTGGAAAATACTTAACTCTTTGAACATAGTAAGCAAATTCTGGTCATATTGGCCTTTTTTTTGAGACAGAGTCTTACTCTGTTGCCTGGGCTTGAGTGCCATGGCATCAGCCTAGCTCACAGCAACCTCAAACTCCTGGGCTCAAGCAATCCTTCTGCCTCAGCCTCCCGAGTAGCTGGGACTACAGGCACGTGCCACCATGCCTGGCTAATTTTATCTACATATTTTTAGTTGGCCAATTAATTTCTTTCTATACTTAGTAAAGACAGGGTCTCACTCTTGCTCAGGCTGGTTTCAAACTCCTGTCCTTAAGTGATCCTCCTGCTTCGGCCTCCTAGAGTGCTAAGATTACAGGTGTGAGCCACCACGCCCGGCCCATATTGGCCTTTTTATGTTTGTTCCTAGCTCAGAGTCTTTGTTTGCTTCCTCTGCCTGGTACACATGGCTGTCTCCCTCAGCATTTGGGTGTCATGCCACGTATATACTACAAGAGGTCTTCCCTGACTCCTTCCCCCAGAAAAGTAGCTGTCCCCAACCTAAACCATTCACTATCACTTCGCTGCCTTAGTTTCTTCTTAGCACTTTTCACTAAGTGAAATTATTTTTAAAATTCATTCATTCGTTGTTTGTCTAGTGAAAAAAAGCTTCCATGAAAGCTGATAGTTTGTCTTTCTTTTTCACTACTGTGCCTTCAGTATCTAGAATAGTACCTGGTAGGTAGTAGATACATAACAAATATTTGCTTAAATGAGTTCAATAAGTACTTGATAGTAAACAATAAGTAAACTCAACAACAAATATTTACTCTTCAAAGATGAATTAACTTAAGGAATTTACATGATAACAAATAAATTAGTTGTGGTTATTGTTTTTTTTTTTTATTTTAACATAAAATTAATACCCTTTATTAAAAATTTGAAGCCCTGAAACCAAAAATTAATCCCCATACCATTGATTTCTCCTTTTTCATTAAAAAACAATCACTATTAACAGTTTATCTTTCTAGAAAAATGTGGTTTATCTGTATATAGAAGTATATTTCTTTTATAAATTTTTACCTGTGGAATCTTACTACATAAAGTTCTCATTTGCATTTTTCAGCTATGTTATCTTGGATATCTCTCTATTTGAGCAGATATGGGTGTATCTCATTTTGTTTAATAATTATTCCATTGTGTAAATGTTACCATAATCTATTTAAATAAATCTCACATTTCTGGCCATTATGGTTATTTTTAGGTTTTTCTGCAATGAAAATCTATGTATGACCACGTTCATAGGGTACTAAGTTTCTGACAGTAGAATTGCTAAACCAAAGGCGATATATATATATATATATATATGCATACCTGCGTGTGTGTGTGTAATTTTAATTGATATTTTTGTATTATCCTTTAAAAAAATCATACCTATTTTCAGTCCCACTAATAGAGTATATATATTTTTCCAGGTTAACATTTGGTATTACCCAGAATTTTAATTTTTGTTAAAGTGATCAGAGAAATTTTTTAATTTGCATGTTTTAAATTATGAGTGAGGTGTTAAAGTGCTAAACTACAATAGTATTTCACATATGTAAGTGAAAAATGGTTCACTTCTTTGTGTCAAGATAGTATATAAATACATGAATATTCCATAGTATTTTTTCCAGTGTAAATTTTTTCATCCTTTTTATTTGAACAAATGAACAAAAGGGAAGTAAAATATCCAGACCCATCTTAAAGAATTTTGCTTCATCAGCTTTGAGTTGATGCCACTAATACATAGTGGCATGTATTATATATATAACATGAAAGCCAATAAAATGAATGTTATCTTTATATAGAGATATGATAAGAATGATCTTCTTATACATATTACAGTGATAGACCACTATTATTGCTTTTTGTATGTTAAAGTTTTATTTCTGTTTTCTGGAGGGTTCTTTGTTTATGCTTGATGCTAGTTTATTTTTCATGAAATTTTATTTAGAGATAATCCTGTAATTATAATATCCATGACAAGCATTTTAGCATCTATCACATTAAATATAATGATCTGCATAGTAATTTACCTGTTTAGCTATAAAAATTGAAATATGGCCACATGTACTGGAAAAATTGAAAATGGTGTGCTTTGTTTGGATATGCTCTAGAAGTCCTTAATTGGAATAGAGTTGTTGGTATTTTATACCACTAAAATAGTAAAGAATTTTATACCACTAAAATACTAAAGAATAGATATAACTAAAATAACTAAAGAAAATATGTAACATCTGTTAGGACTATTATGAGCTAAATTTTTTAAACAGATGGGTAAGATGGTTCCCGTAAACCTTCTCTTACAAATAATTATTTAGCTGGTATTACTGGAACCACCACTCACCTATGTATACATTTGCCTTTGGCACATCGCCTTGCCTGGACATAGCCCCTCTTATTCTGGACACTCTGGCACTTTTTTAAAAATAATTTTATTTTTTCTGTCTTTATTTTTTTTGTCAAAAGGCCAACAAGCAATACTTTGGCACTTTTTTTTTTTGAGACAGAGTCTCACTCGTGTTGCCCAGGCTAGAGTGCTGTGGCATCAGCAACCTCAGACTCCAGGGTTCAAGCAATCCTTCTGCCTCAGCCTCCCGAGTAGTTGGGACTACAGACATGTGCCACCATGCCCGGCTAATTTGTTTGTCTATATATATTTTAGTAGCCCAATTAATTTCTTTCTATTTTTAGTAGAGACGGAGTCTTGCTCTTGCTCAGGCTGGTTTCAAACTCCTGATCTTGAACGATCCGCTCACTTCAGCCTCCCAGAGTGCTAGGATTACAGGCGTGAGCCACCATGCCTGGCTTACTTTGGCACTTTTGAGCAATATTAAAAGCGTACAACTCCCTCCTAGTTCTTGGGTTAATAAATATATTTAAGAATGGAATATTTTATTTTGAGGATACTATAAGGCAGATGGGACACAGGCACAATAGTATATGAAGACATTAAGAAGTATTATAGGCCGGGCGCGGTGGCTCAAGCCTGTAATCCTAGCTTTCTGGGAGGCCAAGGTGGGCGGATCGTTTGAGCTCAGGAGTTCGAGACCAGCCTGAGCAAGACCGAGACCCCATCTCTACTATAAATAGAAAGAAATTAATTGGCCAACTAATATATATAGAAAAAATTAGCCGGGCATGGTGGCACATGCCTGTAGTCCCAGCTACTTGGGAGGCTGAGGCAGCAGGATTGCTTGAGCCCAGGAGATTGAGGTTACTGTGAGCTAGGCTGACGCCATGGCACTCACTCTAGCCTGGCCAATAAAGTGATACTCTGTCTCAAAAAAAAAAAAAAAAAAAAAAAAAAAAAGTATTATTGCCTTCTTTTTCTTAGATTAAATGTCTGTTTACAATTTAGGATAGTGGGGGAATGTTTTGGGTTTTTTCTCTTTTAAGATTGTTGGATTTTTTTGGATCATGATAGTAGTAAGTGCTCATTGTACAAAATTACAGCATGTTACAGAAATATGTTTGATTTTTTTTTTTAATATATATGGGTATTTTTATTTTATAAAGAATGCTACACTGCAAGCAGAGAAGCAAGCATTGAAAACTCAACTGAAGCAACTTGAGACACAGAACAATAATTTGCAGGCTCAGATTCTTGCACTTCAGAGGCAGACAGTGTCATTACAGGAACAGAATACCACTCTTCAAACACAGAATGCCAAGCTTCAGGTTGTAATGTAATATTTTGGGGATGTGCAACCAATTTCTTGAATTATGCAGTTAAAATAAGGGAGGCTAAACATGGGAAACATTGTGTCTTAGTGAATTTAACAATTAATTGAAGATATAGTAAAATGTTTTAATTTAGTGCCATGCCAAACTTTCACATATCAGCATTTTTTAAAATGTCAGAGCCTCTAAATACTAATTAATAAATTCACTCAATAAATATAAATGAGCAAAGATAATTTATATTTACTTTATGGTCTTATCAGTTTAGTGATTAGAAAACAAGACAGCATAGGAATGTTGTCTTTAGACTTATCCTTACTTAGTTCAAAGGATCCATCTTTCTCTTAACACTACCTACCAGAGCAATCAGGTGGTGAAGAGTGCAACTGTCTGAAACCTCTTAAAGAGCAAAAACAAATTCCCTTTCTGAATCAAAAAGTTCTTCCTTTGTAACCCTTTTCTAAGTGATAAAGGAAATACTAATCTAATTTGAACTTGAGAAATTTCCAAAAGTAGTTTTTCAGATCTGTCAACTCCTAAATTCTTGAAATGATAAACTTGCATTTCAAATTCTATACTTTTTCATAAGTAGAATGCAAGTAGTTTCTAATCACCTTCATTTAAAGTAAATTCAACCCAAAACATATATATGTACAAGTATATATCAATATATGCATCATATATATAACACTTCCAAAAATCAAAATTAAATGGTAGCCTTATTCTTTAAAAAGCTAAAATCCAAATATTCCCAGTGTAATACAAATGTATCTTCTGTAATGTATTTAGAGTGTCCTCAAGTTAACAGTATAAAACTTTTATTTTTAAAAAAGAACATGAACTATTTTTCTTGTCTGATAACAATATGTATTTTTATAGGTTGAAAATTCCACCCTTAATTCCCAAAGTACCTCCCTTATGAACCAGAATGCACAACTCCTAATCCAGCAGTCTTCCTTAGAAAATGAAAATGAATCTGTAATCAAAGAGCGAGAAGAGCTAAAATCTCTATATGATTCTCTGATCAAAGATCATGAAAAGCTTGAACTTCTTCATGAACGGCAGGCTTCAGAGTATGAATCTCTTATCTCTAAACATGGAACTCTAAAGTCTGCCCACAAAAATCTTGAGGTGGAACATAAAGATCTTGAAGACCGGTAATTTATTATATTTTATTGTGTTGTGAATTTAAACTCAGTTTTCTTCAAGTTGTATAATAAATTCTATATATTAAGTATATCTAATAGGTAATTTATGTAGGAAATTTGTATAAATTTATGCGTTTTGTGTGATACTTATTAATAAATTACTCTTATTTTCCTCATTTCTAAAATGTTTTCTTTTTTGAAAATATTATAAACCAAATGCCTAACTTTTTTTTCCAGTTACAATCAGTTACTAAAACAGAAAGGACAGTTGGAAGATTTGGAAAAAATGCTCAAAGTAGAACAGGAAAAAATGCTGCTTGAAAATAAAAACCATGAGATGGTAGCTGCAGAGTACAAGAAACTTTGTATTGAAAATGATAGGTAATATTTATATATTTTAACTCCGTATTATGCTTTATATCCAAAGTGTATACTGCCTCATTTTAGTACCAACCATAATTTGGACTTAGAATGTTAAAAAATGGAATAGACTGTTTGGTACAGTCCTTTTTATAGTAAAAATAAATACATACCCCAGAGCAGTAAGTACGTTACCCAACAAAATCATGCAGTTAGTTATGGAATCAATTATTCAAATGCCTATTTCTCTCATTTTCTCTTATTGTTCCTCTCTTGTTTTCAACTACTGAAGGGTTTTTTTAATTGATACATAATAGTTGTACATATTTGAGGGGTACGTATAATATTTTGATAACTGCATACAATGTGTACTGATCAAATCAAGGTATTTAGGATATCCATCACCTCAAACATTTATCATTTCTTTGTGTTGGGAACATCTCAAACCTTCTGGCTATTTTGAAATATACATACAATAAATTACTGTTAACTATAGTCACCCTACTGTACTGTGGAACACTGGAACTTACTCCTTCTATCTAGCTATATGTTTCTACCCAATAATCAGTCTCTCTTCACCCCATTCCCCAGCCTCTGGTAACCACCATTCCACTCTCTATCTCTATGACATTGACTTTTGTAATGCCCAGATGAGTGAGAATATGTGATATTTGTCTTTCTCTATCTGGCTTGTTTTTCTTAATGTAATGACCTGCACTTCATCCATGTTGCTGCAAATGACAGGATTACATTCTTTTTCAAGGCTGAATACTATTCCACTGTTTCTATATACCATATTTTCTTTATTTATTCATCCATTGATTGTCAGCTAATTAAGTTTTTGTTTTTTTTTTTTTTTTTTTTTTGAGACAGAGTTTCACTTTATTGCCCAGGCTAGAGTGAGTGCCGTGGCGTCAGCCTAGCTCACAGCAACCTCAAACTCCTGGGCTCAAGCAATCCTGCTGCCTCAGCCTCCCAAGTAGCTGGGACTACAGGCATGTGCCACCATGCCCGGCGAATTTTTTCTATATATATATTAGTTGGCCAATTAATTTCTTTCTATTTATAGTAGAGATGGGGTCTCGCTCTTGCTCAGGCTGGTCTCGAACTCCTGAGCGCAAACGATCCGCCCACCTCGGCCTCCCAAAGAGCTAAGATTACAGGCTTGAGCCACCGCGCCTGGCCCTAATTAAGTTTTTAAGTCAAATTATATAATAAGATTTCTGTGCCCTGATAACATTTACATACTTTATTGAAGCCGAATATAATTAAACTTGATTGTTTTTCTCTCTCTTTTTACTAGTCTGCTTTCCCAATTCTTTTGTCTTTTGAAATTACTACAAGAGAGCAGCCCCATAGTTTCCTGGCTGATTGATTTGTACTTATATTTTTAACTGTGTTATGTACTAATGATCTCATATTGCCATGGGGGTATTATTTTTTAACTGAAAGCCTTGGGAAATCAAAACTTCCCAACTGTAACCCTTCTGCTTCATAGGAGTATATATTTGGCAGTTTTTCAGAAACCTTTAAAAGGTTAAACAGCCTAATCATTTGCACCTATGCTTATAGTGCCATAGCTTGAAGAGAGCTGAAAGGCAGCACACAAAATGCAAGGAGGGGTCATTGAGTATTTGTCCTATTATGAATTTAATACAATCCATTTTTAGATTTAAACTTATCTTTTCCTTTAAAAAAAATCCTAAATTTCTAAAGTCATCTTCATTTTCAAACAGTTTTGAATTTAGTTTCCTATAGTTACAACAAGAAATTTGCTACTGGGGGATTTGAACTTCCCATAAGCTCAACACCAAGTTAGATTAAAAGGTTATAGGATATATTCATACAGTATATATAGTAGAAGATTAAAGTTAGATATAGATATAGAGTAGATATATAGTAGAAGATAAGTTAGATCATACAAGGACAGGGTCATTATTATATACAAAATATTGGGGAATATTTTTTACCTAACCTTTCTCTCTTGTTGGTAGTCAAAATTAACTGGGGATAGTTCACAAATTTCGGTAGGCCTTCCAAGAATCCAATTGTGATATTACCGAGGAGCTCCAGAGAAGGAACTCAGCCAGAATGAAGAAATTGAGAATCATGAGATTGACCTAGAAAATTCTCCAGGCTTGGAGGGAATAGTGGTTCTGAAGAGAGTATTTGCTCTCAAATCTATGCTTGCCCAACTTTTATGGACTCGTGTCTGTGTTCTAAGGAAAGAAAAGGCTTTAAGTGGAATAGGAAAGAGTTGTTTCACCAGAAGTATTTATGAAGACTTTGCTGAGGGATAATCATTCATTCATTCCTCCAAATAGCCTAAATTTAATCTTAGATAATGCCAAATCAAGAAAGTTTCTTCACACATGTAATCCTAACACTCTGGGAGGCCTAGGTGGGAGGATCATTCAAGGTCAGGAGTTTGAAACTAGCCTCAATAAGAGTGAGACCCCGTCTCTACTGAAAATAGAAACAAATTAATTGGCCAACTAAAAAAATATAGAAAAAATTAGCCAGGCATGATAGCACATGCCTATAGCCCCAGCTACTCGGGAGGCTGAGGCAGAAGGATCGCTTGAGCCCAGAGTTTGAGGCTGACACTACAGCACTCTAGCCTGGGCAACAGAGTAAGACTCTGTCTCAAAAAAAAAGAAAGTTTCATACATGAAATAGATTGTCTTGGCCATTTTAGAATTGCGTTTGCTGAATTGCATTTGCATTTTGGTAATAATGTTCTCAACTTTCAAGGACAATATAAAAAACTCAAAAAGCTCATGTTAGTATTTGCCAAAGAGATATCTAGGACCTTGCATATTATCTTTTTATATTACCACCACCCTCTTGCCATGAAGCATCAGCAGGAAAAACTTTTGACCACCACAGGTACTGATAAATTACATAGCTGTCTATATGTCTCACTGAGGTTTAATCAGTTGTTTAACTCATGGTATGCATTCATTCATTCATTGATTCAACCTAATTATTTACTGTATGTTTCTGGTCTTGCCATTTATTTTACTAAGTCTTGATTATTTATTTATTAATTATTCAAGATATTATGGCGGTACAAACATTTTGGTTACATGTAATGCATTTGCCTCACCCAAGCCAGGGCTACGAGTGTGTCCTTTCCCCATACAGTGTGTTCTATTTCCATTAGCTATGGGTTTGTTGCCACCCCATCCTCTCCCACCTGATTAGCACCCTAAGAGTAGTATTATCCTGTGAACACCTTAGTGTTGATCACTTAGTATCTATTTGATGGTGAGTACATGTGGTGAATGTTTTTCCATCCTGTGGTACCTCATTTTGAAGGATGGGCTCAATCTCTATCCAAGAAAATACAAGAGGTGTTAGTTCACCATTGTTTTTTGGAGCTAAGTAGTATTCCATGGTATATGTATACTACATTTTATTAATCCACTCATGTATTGATGGGCATTTGGGTTGTTTCCAGATCTTTGCAGTTGTGAATTGTGCTGCTGTAAACATTCGAGTGCAGATGTCTTTATTATAGAATGTCTTTTTTTCCTTTGGATAGATACCTAGTAGTGAGATTGCTGGATCAAATAGTATTTCTATTTTTAGCTCTTTGAGGTATCTCCAAATTACTTTCCATAGGGGTTATACTAATTTGCATTCCCACCAGCAGTATAAGAGTGTTCCAGTCTCTCCACGTCCACACCAGCATTTGTTGTTTTGGGACTTTTTGATAAGGGCTATTCTCACTGGAGTTAGGTGATATCTCATTGTAGTTTTGATTTGCATTTCCCTAATGATTAGAGATGTTGAGCATTTTTTTATATGTTTGCTGGCCATTAGTCTGTCTCCTTTTGAAAAGTTTCTGTTCATGTCCTTTGCGCATTTATTGATGGGGTTGTTTGATTTTTTTCTTACTGCTTTTCTTAAGTTCTGTGTAGATTCTTGTTATCAGCCCTTTATCAGATGGGTAGAAAGCAAATATTTTCTCTCATTTTATAGGTTGTCTATTCACTCTAATGAGAGTTTCCTTGGCTCTGCAGAAGCTTTTTGATTTTTAAAAATATTTTATTTATAATTTTTGTAAGCTGACTCAAATTCTTTCAGGAATGAGTTAAGTAAAACTATTAGATGTTCTGAACAAGGACCACTGTGAGAAAAAGTTTGTTTTGTTTGGCTGCCTCCCTCTCTTGTGTGTTCCTGATCTTAATGCCATAAAATAGAGGTTGGCAAACTATAGCCAGCTCATCAGGCCAACTACAGCCTGCAGTCTGTGTCTGTACAGCTTCTAAACTAAGAAAAGTGTTTATGTTTTAAAGGGTTGGGAAGGAGGCTGGGTGTGGTGGCCTCATGCCTGTAGTCCTAGCACTCTGAGAGGCCAAGGCAGGAGGATCGCTCAAGGTCAAGAGTTTAAAACCAGCCTGAGCAAGAGTGAGACCCTATATCTTCTAAAAACAGAAACAAATTAATTGACCTACTAAAAATATATAGAAAAAATTAGCCGGGCATGGTGGCACATGCCTGTAGGCCCAGCTACTAGGGAGTCTGAGGCAGAAGAATTGCTTGAGCCCAGGAGTTTGAGGTTGCTGTGAGCTAGGCTGATGCCACGGCACTCTAGTCCTGGCAACTGAATAAGACTCTGCCTCCAAAAAAAAAGGGGGGGGGGTAGGGAAGGAGCATGCTCCAGAGACTACATGTGGCCCACAAAATCTAAATGTTTATCCTCTGGTCTATTATAGCAAAAGATTATCAGTCCCTGCCCTTAGAGATCAGTGAACTTTGTTTTCAAAGTGAACTGTGGGAAGAAAAAGAAAATGCTATAATGTGATTTTTTTTTTTTTTACAGAAAAAATAATTAGGGATTGCATAATAATGAATAATTTGCCACAACTCCAGAAATCTCAACTAAAGTTTGGTTTAAACATGTATATCTCAGCAACCAGCATATCGACATAGTATTTCAATTGGCAATAATTGCACCTCGGATAAACCTCATTGGCTGTGACACTGCCACTGCACAAAGCCGACATAGTATTTCATTCTGGATCGATTCGTTCTTTTGATCTTATCTTTGTTTTATGATGACTTTTAGAATCTTTGAATTCTTTATAAAATCAAAAGTGAATTGGTCATTTTCTCTTTTGTCATTTATTTTTATATATGTGTGTTTTGGGTCATTAAATATGAAATGTCCAGTTTGGGGTTTTTTTTTGTTGTTGTTGTTGCTGTTGTTGTTTTGGAGACAGAGTCTCACTCTGTTGCCCAGGCTAGACTGTCGTGGCGTCAGCCTACCTCACAGCAACCTCTAATTCCTGGGCTCAAGGATCCTCCTGCCTTAGCCTCCCAGGCAGCTAGGACTACAGGCATGCACCACCATGCCTGGCTAATTTTTTCTATTTTTAATAGAGACAGTGTCTCGCTCTTGCTCAGGCTGGTCTCAAACTCCTGAGCCCAAGCAATCCTGCCGCCTCAGCCTCCCAGAGTGCTAGTATTACAAGCGACCGCGCCCAGCCTCAGTTTTGAATCTAAAGTGTAGTTTAATTATGTCTCCAACAAGAAGCAGTACAATTAATCAAAGTATGCATTTAAACTATCAACACAGTTTTGCCACAGTTAACAGTAGCTTGTTTATGCCTGCAGTGAAGAAGCCTGGAGAGCAAGTGGCAGTGAAATCACCAAAGGCTTTTTCCACAGTTTGAGAATTGAAAATTTTTCCTTGCAAGAAATGGTCCAAAGTCTGGAAGAAGTGGTAGTCAGTTGGTGCAAGGGCTGATGAATACAGTGATGACAGAGTTTCCAAGTCCAGCTTCTGTAGTTTGAGCAGTATTGTTTGTGTGACATGTAGTCGTGTGTTGTCTTGCAAGAGGATTGGCCTGTCTCTACTGACCAATCTTGGCTACTTAACTGCAAGTATCCTCATCCAATTAGTTGCAGTAGATATCTGCTGTAATTGATTGACCAGGTTTCATGAAGCTGTAGTGGATAATACCAGCACTGGACTACCCAACACCATTAGCTTTTTTTTTTTTTTTTTTTGAGACAGAGTCTAACTTTATTGGCCAGGCTAGAGTGAGTGCCCTGGCGTCAGCCTAGCTCACAGCAACCTCAAACTCCTGGGCTCAAGCAATCCTGCTGCCTCAGCCTCCCAAGTAGCTGGGACTACAGGCATGTGCCACCATGCCCAGCTAATTTTTTCTATATATATTAGTTGGCCAATTAATTTCTTTCTATTTATAGTAGAGATGGGGTCTCGCTCTTGCTCAGGCTGGTCTCGAACTCCTGAGCTCAAACGATCCGCCCACCTCGGCCTCCCAGAGAGCTAGGATTACCTACCTCAGGCTTGAGCCACCGCGCCCGGCCAGCTTTTTTTGATAAATACTCAGTTTTGGACTGTGTTTCAGCACTTCATTTTTTTCCAACAATTGTGCTGAATGCTTGTGATTGTCAAAAAGAATCCATTTTTCATCACACTTCATAATACAGTACCTAGCCTCTTTTGTCCTTTAAATGTTTTCTTATTGGTGGGCACGGTGGCTTACACCTATCAATCCCAGCACTTTGGGAAGCTAAGGCAGGAGGATCGCTTGAGGCCAGGAGTTTGAGACCAGCCTGGAGAACACAGTGAGACCCCTTTGCTTTAACAAAAAAAAAAAGTTAACAAATTAGCCAGGGCTGGACACACGGTGGCTCACGCCTGTAATCCTAGCTCTCTGTGAGGCCGAGGCGGGTGGATTGTTTGAGCTCAGGAGTTCGAAACCAACCTGAGCAAGAGCGAGACCCCGTCTCTACTATAAACAGAAAGAAATTAATTGGCCAACTAATATATATAGGAAAAATTAGCCAGGCATGGTGGTACATGCCTGTAGTCCCAGCTACTCAGGAGGCTGAGGCAGGAGGATGCTTGAGCCCAGGAGTTTGAGGTTGCTGTGAGCTAGGCTGATGCCACGGCACTAACTCTAGCCTGGGCAACAAAGCGAGACTCTGTCTCAAAAAAAAAAAAAAAATTAACCAGGCATGATGGCATGCGCCTGTAGTCCCAGCTACTTGGGAGGCTGAGGAAAGAGGATCACTTGAGTGCCCATGAATTGGATATTACAGTGAACTATGATCACACCACTGCATTCCAGTCCAGGGGACAGACCGACACCCAGTCTCTAAACCAAATAAATATTTTCTTATTAATCTTGAAATTTTGGGTATCTTTATTTCAGTATATTTAAAGGCTGAAAGATTATTTTCAAGGGAAAGATACTTGGGTTTTTTTTTTTAAATCTAGTTTCAAAAAATAGAAACTGATTGTTGATCAGTTTAATAACTGGCAAAATAATCTCTTATTTTCTGTAGGTATGTCTAAATGTTATTCATAGCATTTTCACATTTGAATTACAGTGCAAGCTATTAAGAGAATCTAATTCTATTTCTATTATGATTTCCAATTATAGGTTGAATCATACATATAGTCAACTTTTAAAAGAGACTGAAGTTTTACAAACTGACCATAAAAATTTGAAAAGTCTTCTAAATAATTCCAAACTGGAACAAACAAGATTAGAAGCTGAATTTTCAAAGCTAAAGGAACAATACCAACAGTTGGATATTACGTCGACCAAGCTGAATAACCAGTGTGAGGTGAGCTTTAACATGTTTAATCACTGTTTTCTTCTTTTAGGCACCAAGATATGACTGAAAAGTAAATGATCATATTATGACAATAACAGTATATATTTAGTGGAGTATTTCTAAAAGAATTTGGTCAGGGATAATTGAAACTCACAAGTAATTCAGAAAAACTTCCTGTATCATTCATTTCACCTTTTTTTTACTATTAGTTCAGACTTAAATGTCCAGATACTTTGAAAATTATAAAATTATGCTGTATTTTTTTAAAGAAAAAATGTTTACTGTATGCCTGGCATGAAATGATAAACCAATAGAAAAATTAATTTGAAAGCACATATAAATAATTACCCAGTAAAGCTCAGAAAGTAAAGAACATTCATTCTACCTGTGACTTATAAAAGTCTAAATAAATTATAATTACTTCCAGAAGGTAGAGGGAGGAACATGGCCAATCAACTCCCTAAAAAACAACAGAATTGGACAGATCTGTAAAAAAACAACCATTTTAGGACTCTGGAACTTCACCAAGGCATACAACAAATTGAGAGGCACTTAGTAAAGAAAAACTATTCAACTTTGGCGAGGAACTATATTTTTCTGAGGCATTTTATCATGTGGCTTCTCCCATTCCTCTCCCCCTTTCTTTACACCTTGTAGTTCTGACAAGGTACTGGGCAAGCTGTGAAAACCAGCAGTTTTCCTATTAGAGAAGACTGACTTGATTTGGAAGAGAACACAGAAAAGTCTCATGTCCGGGAGAGTTGTAAAAGGTCAACTGTTAGATAGCCTGGGGTTGAAATATTGGTTGGGGATTGGGCCAGTGAACTAGTCATAAATTTACCTAAGAGTTCTAAGAAATGAGACAGACACAGTGGGTCTTGATTAGGTCTCATATATCACTGGTGATCTGAAAAGCTGCTCTGAAGAGACCAGAGAGGGCCCTTCCTATCTACTTATCCCTGACTGATTGTCACAACTTAAGTCAAATGTTAACATTTGGCCGGGGCTAAGTCATATAATGGCATGATTTGGAGGAGGTGGAAAAATTAATCTGTGGTGTAAGAGGATGGGATAGTAGTTAACCTTGGTGGGAAGGTAGCACACAGGTATTTTTAAAATACAATTAATGTTCTGTTTCTTGATCTGGGTGCTGGTTTAACATATGTATTCACTTTGTGATAATTCATTGAGCTTTATGTCCACGGAAAAATTTGTTCTCTTTTCTGTATATATGTTTTATCAGTTGTCTATTGACACAAATGCTGTTTAAACCTTAGCAGTAATGGACAGTAAACTTTCCTTGTGAGTCTTTGAATTAGCTGAGCAGCACTCATGATATATGGCCAAGGATTTGCTCCTGCAACTGTAGTTAGCTGTGGCAGGTATGCTGATGGT
This sequence comes from Mirza zaza, assembly GCA_008750895.1. Lineage (NCBI taxonomy): Eukaryota > Metazoa > Chordata > Mammalia > Primates > Cheirogaleidae > Mirza > Mirza zaza. The sequence goes on along the minus strand of VSMD01032229.1, from coordinate 10,316 downwards.
CTCAGCTGCAATAACTCTTCTGTGTTCTGTGAGGTCTCTCATCCTCTAGCAGGGTTCCAAGAGATTGAGTGGAGTCACACACAAGGCAACTCGAGGCCTAGGCTTGGAACTGTCATACCATCACTTCCCCCACTTTCTCTTGGCCAAAGGCATTCCAAATTCAAGAAGAGGGAAATAGATTCCACTTCTTGATGGGAAGAGAGAAGTCACATTGCAAGAGGGCATAAGTACAGAGAAGAGAATAAACACACTCAGTTTTTCAATGAATCTACACATATGTTACATTTCAATTTAACAATATATGGATAAATAGAACAAACATGGTACAATATTGACAGTTGTTGGATCTAGTTGTTTATGGTTATTTATATTATTCTCCCTAATTTTCTGTACCTTTTGAAAATTTTCAAAATGTTAGTTGTCTTTCTTTTTCCTTTTTTGGGAGGTGGAAGGGATATGTGTTGTTTGCTTTTGTTTTTTTAATACAGAATTCTGGGCTCTACTCAAGACCTGCTGAATTCAAATGCTGGAATCCAGAAATCCACTCTATACATGATGCTGAATTTCAGTCCTTGCAGCAGTCTTGGGGGATGGGAGCTATCTGCATTTTATACATCCAAGAACTAACTTGTACAACGTTTCATAGCTACTAAATAGAAGACTAGATACTTGAATCTAGCTTTTGGACTATAAGTTAAACAATTTTGAAGAAAGAAAGCAATATTTTTAGAACTAGATAATTTATTATATATTAGCGCCAGTGTTTTTGAGAATTAAGAAAATACATAGGTACATCATGTAACCCAGTGCAGTAGACATCATTATCACTAAAATAATCATGTTCTGATCAAAGTGCAATCAATTAATTGTTCAAATAGTGAAAGACTTAAGTCTTTTTGAAGTACTTTATGGTTTTCAGATGTTTTGGGTGATTTATGTTAAATGTTAATGTTGGTTTTTTAAAAATAAATGTTTGTGTTTAAACAGTTGCTAAGCCAACTTAAAGGAAATTTAGAAGAAGAAAATCGACATCTACTAGATCAAATCCAGACATTAATGCTGCAGAACAGAACACTATTGGAACAGAACATGGAAAGCAAAGATCTTTTTCATGTTGAACAAAGACAGTACATGTAGGTACCAGATAATTTTGTACTCTGAAATATTACTCATGATTTTATCATTACCATACCCAGTGGTAGAGAAAACTCATGCTAATTTTTCTTGATTTTCAACATATTATTTAAACATATTTTTTGAGTGCTTCTATTCCAGCCACTATGTTAATAACCAGATATACTAACATGAAAATATTAATCTTGCTCTTAAGAAATTAGTAATATAAAGTGAGGAATACAAATAAACATGTAAATACAATAATTCTATAATGGAGGTATATGTAGGAGGCCATGGAAATACAGCAAATACAGGGGAAGAAGCACTTTAGTCTAAGAGAGATGAAACTTGAGCTAAGACTTAAAAGTTCAGCAGGAGTTTGTTTGAGAAGGCATGCCATGCCAAGAGACCAGAAGGCAAAATCTTGGAGGTGTGATAAAAGTATTTTGTAGTGTGGTATAGGACCTAAAAATTAATTGTTCTCGCTGGAGCAAAATTGAGGAAGAGGGGCCAGTATATAAGTGGCTAAACAGTCAGGAGCCAATTCACAAAGGTTTTTTTTGTTTTGCCAAACAAAGGAGTTAAGATCTAGCTACAAGAGATATGAGGTGGGAGGGGAGAGGGAGAAGGGGGAGAAGGAGAGAAAGAGAAAGGGGGGAGGGGGGGAGGGAGGAAGTTAACAGGGCTTAATTATTGATAATTTCTGTCTCCATTGAGAGTACAAGAATCTGGTAAAACTCAGGGATTTGGGCCTGGGCAGCTTAGTGGGTATTCTTTGTATTACACAATGATTCACCTTTATTAAATTAACCTTTCTTCCTCATGCCTCATAAATGAGAAGCACCACAGTATAATAGAAATAGCATAGTTGTTGAAATCAGACAGCTAATTCATATCCCAGCTCTTCCATTCACTAGCCATGTGACCAGAGTTGAGTCACTTCATTTCTTTAATCATTAGTTTCTTCTTCTCTAAAATAGAGATAATGATATCTACTTCCCAGATTATCCTAAGGAAATACCTTTCAAACTTAATGTACATGTTGGCAAGTCAGGGCACATGTGAGACTAGGATACGTCATACATTTTCCTGAAGCATTAATTTTATTACAGAATTTTGGGGTAGAGAGCATTATTTCTATAGTAACACATAGGTATATTATGGAGCAAAAGGCAGAGTTTGCATAAACTTATAAGATAAATGCAAAACCTCAAAGAAATTTCACTTTTGTAGCTGGCCACTTTGGACTACACCTTCAGTCCTTTCAGGGGTATGTATTCCTTTACTCTCTGCTATAAGAGGTATTTTAGGTTAAGAAGCACTGAGTGTATATAAAGCTCTGGGCATTTGAGTCTCTTGTTCTTCAGCAGAGGTATTATCCAAAGCTTTGTTGTCTTGATATTCTGACCCCTGGTGACTAATGCATTTCCAGGGTATCAGTGATTGTGTCTATATAATTGGCTTCCAAAGATTATTTTAATCTATTCTGATTTATTGAATTTAAATCACAAATATCCATCTTACATGTCAGACATTTCTGGCCGAATGCCTCTATCACATGTGCCTAACAGGAGTGATAGGTAGTTCTGAGAATTTGGAGGCTCCTAATGATATTTCAGTGGGTAAAAGGAGAAAAGAATTGGGCCCATGGCCTTCTTTTCTACAGACATCAACTTTTCAACTGTCAACTCTTCCATAGGCTTCAGATCCAATCAGGTAGTTAATAATAAAGGTATAGGCTAGGCAGGGTGGCTCACGCCTGTAATCCCAGCACTTTGGGAGGCCCAGGTGGGTGGATCGATTGAGGCCAGGAGTTTGAGACCAGCATGGGCAACATAGCAAGACCTCATCTCTACAAAAAATTTAAAAATTAGCTGATTGTAATGGCACACATCTGTAGTCACAGGCTGAAGCGAGAGGATGGCTCAAGCCCAGGAGTTCAAGGCTGCAGTGAGCTATGATCACACACTGCACTCCAGCCTGGGAAACAGAGCAATATTCCATTTCTAGAATAAGAATAACAACAACAACAATGGTATAGGCCACCTGCTAATAATAATGGTACAGTTTGCCTGCTATTTGTGCTGTGGTATAACTGTTGGCAATATTTGTTCTCAAAGCATCTTCTATGGAATCTCTCAAATCAGCTCCTCCCAGTTCCCACCACTCTAACTCAGTCTTCTTCTCAAATAAACTACCCCCATTAGTCTACTGAATGCTTTCTTTATTGCCAGCCTTTCTGATACATCCTATTCCATCATTGGGTTAATATACCTTAAGCAAAGATTTCATAATATCACTTTATAGTGAATCTTTCAGTATATCTGATTTCCTACTGAGCAAAATCTAAACCCAAGACTCCCTCATGGCTTCCCCCCAGCCTACATTTAGGCTAAACTACTTAAATTAGCATTCTTATCTTTTGAGCCTATCTATTATGGCCTTTTTCTTCATGAGGATTTTTTTGGTCATCCAAGATGGAAATATTTTCCCTGTTATGATTTCCTGTTGTACTTCCACAGTGCTTTATTTTGGTATTGTTATTGCCTTGGACTATAATATATATATATATATATATATATATATATATATATATCTTCTCTCTCCTACTATATTATAAGCAGAACTACTTATTATTTATCTTTATATATACTTTATACCTTCCTCATTATAAATGATCACTGATATTTCTTGAGTAAATATTATTCTTTGGCATTATGGATTTATTTTTTTTAAAGAAATTACTTTGGTCTGTGATTTTTGATATTTCTCTATAATAAATACTAACAACATAAAAATGGGACTAGGATGTGGTGAAGCTAGTATACTCGTGTATTACTGGAGTCAGGAAATAATTCTGTACAAGTAAATTAGACCTAAATTCTGCCAAAAAATGCATTTGCATAAACATATGGTTGCAGGATCATTTATTATTTCTGTATAATTGTAAGCAAACTAAATACCCAACATTTTTATTTTTTGCTTATATAAATTGTAATAAATCACCTTCCTTCATTCCAAAAATGATTTTTGAGGTACTAAAGATCCAAGAATAGGGAAATAACCAATGTTGATATAATATTTGTTTAATAGCTGTAAAAAGTTGTTGAGAGAGTTCCTCTAGGACAAGATTATATGGAAAATAAATAAATCCTATTAAAGAATTAAAACTTTAAATCTTACATTCCTTTATTTAAGTAACTTATAAATTTAAAGAAAAAGAGAAACACGGAAAATATTCTTTTTTTTTTTTAAAGGTAGGGTCTTTGTTGCTCGGGCTAGAGTGCAGTGGCATCATCATAACTCTGTAGCTTCTAATTCCTGGGCTCAAGCAATCCTCCTGCCTCAGCTTCCTGAGTAGCTAGGATTACAGGCATGTGGCACCATGCCTGGCTAATTTTCTATTTTTTGTAGAGACAGGGTCTCACTCTTGCTCAGGCTGGTCTTGATCTCCTGGTCTCAAGCAAACCTCCCACCTCGGCCTCCCAAAGTGCTGGGATTACAGGTGTGAACCACTGAGCCTGGCTATTCTATTGTTAATAAATAATAAACTCTTAGTTGTCAATCATGATAGCTGTATTTTTTTCTGTTTTGGGGAGAAGTTAGATCATAGTCACAAAATAATTTAATGTGTTTCACAGCTGTGCAAAATATCCATGTCCTAAAATATAATTTTTTATTTTTATAGTGATAAGTTAAATGAATTAAGGCGGCAGAAGGAGAAATTAGAAGAGAAAATTATGGACCAATACAAATTTTATGACCCATCTCCTCCTAGAAGGTACCATTAACCAAATTTTATGAATTTTTATTTTGAAAAAAACTAGTTTTAATATTGTTGAAGACTTCTAAGTTTTTGAAGGATTAAAATATTGAATTTTAGACTGATAAGAATTTTTTTAATTCTATTAGGAGGGGCAACTGGATTACTCTAAAAATGAGAAAACTGATAAAATCTAAGAAAGATATTAATCGAGAACGTCAGAAATCTCTGACATTAACACCTACCCGCTCAGACTCCAGTGAAGGATTTCTTCAGCTTCCCCATCAAGATAGTCAAGATAGTTCTTCAGTGGGTTCAAACTCCTTAGAAGATGGCCAAACCTTGGGGACCAAGAAAAGCAGCAGTGAGTGCTTAAACTCTTTAAACTTAGTATTAATTTAGAGTCCTTTCTAAAGATTTCTTTCTAAAAAATTTCAACAGTCCTTTGGGGCAATAGTCTGGTGAATGGAGTTTCTTTTTTAATTTCATATGATTATAAAATTAATTGCAAAAAAATAATTAATTGCATACTGTAATAGTGCACAACCACATGATTTTTCTGAGATATGCCATATACAGGGATATCATCATTTGGCCAAGGGGGTAAAATACTGCATAAAAAACATTGAAATAAGAGCCAGAATACCTCTGCTACTTGCTAGTTCTGTTAATATGGGCAAGTCCTTCACCTTTGCTTCATACTTCACATGGTGATTGTGACAGCAAGCGAGAAATATGTATAAGATTTCATTTTTATAATTATAACTTAATCAGAATACAGCATTTTGTAATGACGTTTTAGCTTACATACCTTGGTGTCAAACTGAATTATCTAGAGATTGTTTTGTAAAGGATCAATTATAAAAAATAAGTGGGGAGATAAAAGCTTGTATGTAAGCTTATGATTTAATTTTATTACAAATTTAGAACTATCACATTATAATGTTCCCTGTATAATTCATAGCCTTTTTTATTTTGTTACTAGTATGCTTAAACAGTAAGAGCAAAGTAAAAGCCTAAAGAAGTGTATTTCAAGAGAAAGACAAAATAATTTAATACTAAGCCCTTTGAAGATGTCTAAGAAGTTGATTACTATCAGTGTTCTTACAAAATATGTAAACAGGATACTTTGCATCCTCTCAATAACCTGTGCCACTAAACTAAAAAAAACACACATCTTTTTTCTTTAAATAGAAGATAAATGCAGGTGATTCCTCTCCCAGGGGTTGACTTTCCATATGGGCAATTCTCAAGGCACTCAAAATTCTATACACAAGGTTTCAGCCTCAGGTGAATTATCTCTGAAAAGATAATATTTTAGTGTACAGGATATTAGACATCATGGGTGTATTTCAGACAATTATAACAGTCAAAAAACTAGAACCCCTAGATAAGCAACAAAAAAACATTATACACATGCATATACATATATAGGTTAGTCTTGAGAAAGCATTTAATTTTATATTCCCACATAAGATTCTTGTTACACTGGGTTTTTTGTTATCTGGACTTTTCTACCACATAAATCTACATAAAACCTGTGGGTGAATATGAGATAATAAAAAAAATAAAAAAAAAAAAACCTGTGGGTATAGTGACTGTTGTAGAGAAATCATTAACTTTTCCTTCAAGGGTAGCAAATAAGTTAATTTTATGAACTTTAGATATAAAATATCTGTCATTAACTGAGAAATGGTAATGGGTATACTTAATTTTTTTAAATTAAAGGAAGATATTTCAATTCAGATACAAGAGCATATACCAGAAAAGTACAACAGTCTTTTTTGAAGACATCTTCTCTGATTAAGTATAAATCTGTCATTCTTTCATATTCTCTGCTAAAACATCCAAGATAAGAATCAAAAGGAAGCAATATTCTCCTCTTTTGCAGTTGTTCACTTTTAGAATTTTAGTAATAAATCTAAAACCCAATGATACTAAAGCTCCCTTAATTTCATTATGCTTTGGGAAATGAACATTATATATCTACAAACTAATTGCCATAATGTATACCTTCTTTTATCCTGTCCATTTTGGAGGAGTATCTGTCAGTAAAGTAGTTTTTGGCAAACAATTGAAAACAGAAACAAAAAAAGTATCTAAATAAGATAATGTGTTCATGCTGCAACCACTCAGCCTTATTTTAGCTAAGTGTCCATTTTTATATTGCTTTCAGTTCATTTCTTTTTAAGCATTGAAAACAGCTGTGTTTACCAAGTTTGAAAAGAAATAGGGCAACTTAAAAGCTTAAATGAATCATGACTCTTCTAATAGGGATCAAACAAGTTAAAAAGCTGTATGTCCATTGCACTGTCTTTAATGAATGGCACTTGTCAGTTTGACAAAAGACCTTTGATTATTTACAAGATGATAGCAAACCCTGAGAAAGAGCATAGACTGTATATAATAGAAGGGTGTGCGAAAGTACCCGGTCATTGTATTCATGTATCCATTGTATCTGTGGCTGGATACTTTCCGTACAGGCCTCATCTGTTTTAAGTCTTTATACAAGTTGCTTTCTTAAGTCCTAAATTACATTTCTAAAAGGTATAATGATCTTTATATTTTAGTCTTCCTAAAATGTAGCTTAAGAATTGTTAGTGACTCTAGTGAACGTTTTAATTTTTTCCTAATGACTCCCGTATTTGAGTGATAACCCCAACTTTTATTCACAAAATTGAAGTCACCCAGGAAGCCCTTCAAAATAGCTTAAAATGTTATACATATTTTTCTCTCATTTTTGCTTGCTTTGGGGTGCCTTCTTATCTTTTAGCTTTATCAGAGCTTAGTGCTAACATTTATTACTACTGTCAAAATAATTTTTCTCTTTCCCCCAGCCAACCTTCTGTAAAATGAATTTAATATACTTGCTTTTTCATATTTAGAAAGACTTTGGTAGAAAGAATGTATATTTCCATGGTGCTGCTGAAAATGCACCAGAATCTAGTTTAAAGCAAGAAGTAATTTCTTATTTTCCTTATTAAAGTCTAAGAAAATAATGAATGTTTTTAATGTGTTTCTTTTTTTTTAGAGACAAGGCCTCACTCTTGCTCAGTCAGGTCTCAAACTCCTGAGCTCAAGTGATCCTCTTGCCTCGACCTCCCAGAGTTCTGGGATTATGGGCACGAGCCACCATGCCCGGCCTTTTAATGCGATTTTTTTAGTTTCTTTAGATTGTTTTAAACATCCCTTGGGCACCCTGATTTTTGTTGATGTATATTACCAAAATACTCTGGAAGAGTATGCATTTTCTTAGATTATTTTTCTTTTCCAAAATAAAGCCTTACGATTTAAAAGATTAAGGAAAATAGAGGCTTGAAGAGCTTTGTACATTTTCATCATGTACACTCTGTGACCCACCAGTAACCTTAATTTTAAAGGTTTATGTTGACAACTTAACTAGGAAAATTGATCCCTCCATAAGTAATTTTAATCAAGTCGTGTTTTTATAGGACTATAGCCAATCCAAGCTTTCCAAGTATATGTTCCTCATCATTGTCTTCAGTGCTTTTCCAAGTATTTTAAAGTATCAAAGTACATATTTCATATTTCATTATCACTCAGCAGCATGAGAATAATAACTTTAATATAGCATACATAGCTGAAACTCAAACATTCATTTCTGTCCTTAATTTCAACATTTAACTCCCATCTGTTCTTCTCCCTTTTTTCTTTCATTTCCCTGTTTCTGTTTTTCCTCATGCTCTGACATTAAGTGGTTGCACTGAAAAGACTGCCCTTTTTGAGGAACAGACCGAAGGATAAAGACAAAATGAAGGCCTGCTACCGTCGTTCCATGTGTAAGACTTTATGACAGTTCAGCTTCTTTCAAATGACTACACTGGCTTTCATTACTAATTTTTCACTAACCTTTCTCTGGACTGTACCAATTTCCTTATTTTGCAAAGTGCAGTCTTCCTCTAATACAAGGAGCTGGAAGAAAATTTTTTCAAAACTGGCACTGAATTTGCATTATATGTATGTCCACTGATACATATACATGCATATGTTTAGTAATACATGTAATATACTTGTAAATTATCAGTGCTTTGTAAAAGTTGGCAGAAAAAAACCCTTAATTTTATATGCCATAGAGATTTTTTTCCAAAAAATTTGCCAAAGAAATTTACTTAAGGAAAATACAACAAAACATTTAGCATTAGGAATTTATTTTCTTAATGAACCAGATTAAATAAATAAATAAAATGGCCTGTAACCCTTCAAAATGTTTGTCATTCTTTATATAATAATAAGATTTGGGTTTTCTTTTTCTAAGTGGAATGGGTAGTTACATAATCACATTAAATGTCTGTCACTTTGGATATCATCTCTTTCAGGTTTTTATTGAATGGTATACTTATTTGATTCATAAAATGAATAATTTCTTCAGTAACCTGCTCTGACCAAGGACTCTCATTTTCAATAATGATGCTGTATAAGAACTGCTCTCCATCTTACCTTTATTCATTCCATTTTTGTCATCACAAAACCACCTTGTGAAGGCTTCTAATTATATCGCACATCACTGCGCAAAAGCATGGCAGTTGTACATAGTAAAATTCCTTTCTCTGTCTTTTAAAGGGGGTGGAAGTGGGATAAAAGTATTTACTGAAATTTATCAGCCTTTGGCCTACTCATTTCATTCAGCTGAATGCATGTCATAATTCAGATGACCTTATGGTTATAGTTTTTGATGTCCGTTTGCATTAATTCATGGACAAAAACCAGATCATTTATAATACAAAATAGATTTAAGAGCAAATACATTAACCATGCTGATTCATTTGCTTTCATTTGCATCCCAGCCATGAATGACCTGGTGCAGTCCATGGTCCTAGCAGGACAGTGGACAGGTAGTACTGAGAATTTGGAGGTTCCTGATGATATTTCAACGGGTAAAAGGAGAAAAGAATTGGGAGCTATGGCCTTCTCTACTACAGCCATCAACTTTTCAACTGTCAACTCTTCTGCAGGCTTCAGATCCAAGCAATTGGTTAATAATAAAGGTATAGGCCGTCTGCTATTTGCACTGTGGTGTAACTGTTGGCAACAGGAATTTTAGTTTGACTTTCCCCTGTGTACTTTTTTTAAAAGCAACCTGAAATAATTATGAAAGTTTGATCTGTATTTGATTTGGGGGAATTTTCAAGTCATATCAAAAATTTAAAACATTGTACAAATAATTAAAATCTTTCCTAGGCTTCCTTTCATAATAAACAGCTAATGAACTAACAAGAAAAGGAGAAGTAAACCAGGTAAAGGGTGAAAAAAGGAGGGAGTGATAGAAGTTTTTTATAAAAACCTAAAAGCGCTACAATTTCAGAGAACCACACAGAACCCAGGCTCTTGCTTTGCTCTGCAGGGTCACAGGGGAGATTGTTTCATTGCTTCTGGTGTTTTCCCTAAGCAAGTCAACTCTCATTAGAGCTACTGTTTC
>VSMD01032221.1:0-36202 GCA_008750895.1 Mirza zaza | reverse complement strand
CATGTGGCCATCCCTCCTCCCGGACAGGGCCTGCGCCCTGCTGCACACGGGGCGCATTGCAGAGGACGGGACAGGCGGCGCCCACTCGCAGGGGTGCTCCCGAGTGGGGTGGGGTGGGGAGGAAGGAGGGGGTATGAGAAAATGCCTCTCTGATAAGGGGGCTGGGGAAAAAAGCTAAATGAAGTGCTGGAGATGCCCAGCAAGGCAGACGTCAGGGTCAGAGGGTTCCTGGCGGAGCAAAGGACACAGGCAAACACCCGGATGCAGAGGCACGCCTGCCCTCCCGAGAGGCTGGGAGGACAGAGGGCCAGAGGCTGAGGTCCAAGTGTCAGCAGACACAGACTGTTTAGGACTGAAGATGACAGCTGGCGCGGAAGAACTGATTCTGGGGAAGATGAGAAGCCTTTGGAAGGTTTCTATTTTATTTTAGAGATGGGGATCTGGCTATGTTGCCCAGGCTAGAGTGTGCAGTGGCTATTCACAGGCACGATCACAGCTCACGGTAGCCTTGAACTCCTGGCCTCAAACAACCCTCCCGCCTCAGCTGCCTGAGTAGTGGGTAGCACAGGCTCACACACCACTGCACCTGGGTAGCCTGCCTTTCAGGTTTTGTATTTTTTTTTTTAATAAAGAAAAGAAATGTATTTCCCATGGTTCTGGAGGCTGGAAAGTCCAAGAACACAGCACAGCCTCTGGTGACAGCCTTCATGCTATGTCATCCACGGCAGAGGGCAGAGGGGCAAGAGAGGGCTAGAGCTCGAGAGACAGGGGGGCCAGATCTGCTGTTATCACACATCCACTCTCGTGAGAACTGACTCCAGCAATAAAGTCATTCATCTATTCATGAGGACAGAACTCCCGTGACCTAATCACCTCTAATTGGGCCCCACCTCCCAACACTGCTCATTACACATTAAGTTTTCAACACATGAACACTGGTGGACACAAACAGAGCATTCCACCCCAACCCCCAACATTCATATTCTTCTCTTTTTAAAAATTTTATTTCAAAATATTCAGGGCGTACCAATGTTTCAGGTTACATGGACCACTTTTGTCATGCTTGAGTCCTGACTATAGTTGTGCCCATCACCCAAACAGTGCTCACAGTACCGATTAGGTTGGTTTTTTTTCCCCTCCCCGTTGGCGGTTTTGAGGCAGAGAAGTGGCACGCTCTGGCTTCCCTTTTACATTTTTGCAAGGTACCTTGGCAAGGACCCTTACGGTTCTGAGCTTCCCTCGAAAGAGTTGGCTCCCCGCACGCAGGGCCCGTGTTTGGCCCGGACACACCAGGGCAAGCCGGCAAGGCCCGAGGCCCTCCAGGACCCCACGCTCCCCCACTGCCCCTCTGCACAGCTGACAGCCCAGCTCTGGCCCCCGAGGGCGTCTGAGCTTGAGAGCCCTGCAGGACAGGCTGCTGGCGTGTGCCTCTGCGGGGAGAGCTACTCACGGCGGCCGTGGGCAGCCTCTGGGTGCAGGCCACGGGGAGCCGCAGCTTCCAGTCTGTCTCCCCGTCCAGCTGGTCCGTCCGCAAGAAGCAAGACCCTGTGGAGGGAAGTCGGGCACCGTCTGGTCACCTGCGCTTCCAGGACCCTCACCTTGCAGCTCTGGGCAGCGCCTGCCCTGCTCCTTGTAAAATCAGCCAATCAGTGGCCAGGGACCACATGGGGAAATAAAGGCACTACTTCCCCCTTCCTTCTCCATGAGCCCTGGGGTCACAAAGATCTGAGTTCAAATCCTCGCTCCACCACTTGCTCCCAGCGGGACCCTGGGCTCGGGTCTGGACCCGGCCAACCCGCAGCGCGTGCTCGCCTGTAAAACATGGAGAACGCAGACCTCACAGGCTTGCTGTGAGGACTCAGTGAGGTGAGAGAACCGCGGGCAGCACGGGGCGACCAGCATTCAGAACCGTCCGGCCTGGGACCACCAGCACCTTGTCATGACACAGCCCCTCGGGCTCGAGCCTGGGCGCTGCCCCTTACTAGTTCCACGCCCTAGACAGGCATCCGCCTCGAGCCTCAGTTTCCTCGTGTGCAAAAATGGAGACAGTAACAGCACTGACCCCGCAGGGACCCTGTGAGGATTAAAGAGTGGCTCCACGCAAAGTGCTCGGAGCAGGGCTGACTCTCGGAAAGTGCCAGTCAGTGTCTGCCGCTGTTACGGGTATTTTACAGGCATATATTTCAGCAGGACGCACAAGTCCATGCAATTAGTCAGCTGTATATTTCACAGACAGAAAATGTATCCAATGTATTGACACGGCAGTTAAGACTGCTGAGAAATATGAAGGTAAAACACTCGTCATTTTTTTTTTTTTGAAGACAGACCATATCAAGGACGCTAATCCATAACGCTGTTTTCACTGAATACAACATAAGAACCAATTTGAGGACAAAACTGCAGTTTTTAAAAGAAGACTGTTTTAATCTAGTACTTTCTACCCACCCCCTTCCTGATCACTTAATATATTAGTATAAATTTTTTTTAATTTTATTTTTTGAGACAGAGTCTCACTCTGTCACCCTGGGCTGGAGTGCAGTAGCGTCATCACAGCTCACAGCAACCTCAAACTCCTGGGCTTAAGCAATCCTCCGGCCTCAGCCTCCCGAGTAGCTAGAACTACAGACATGTGCCACGACGCCAGGCTAATTTTTCTATTTTTTGTAGAGACGGGGGTCTCGCTCTTGCTCAGGCTGGTCTCGAACTCTTGAGCTCAAGCGATCCTCCCGCCTCGGCCTCCCAGAGTGCTGGGATTACAGGCGTGAGCCACCGTGCCCGGCCTAGTATAAAATTTTATTTGTACTTTTGTTCCATTCATAATGAAACAGGTCACAGCAACCTCAAAGGAATACAAATGCAAATTTTTCAGATGTTCAAAAATCTCCGAAGGTGCCAGACAGGCAAGAAAAAAAAAACAGCCTTATTTCTTTAGAGCACCTTAAATAACAAAAAATAAAAACGAAGGTGCTTTTGAGTCTAGCAACAGGGCACGTGGGCCAATGGCAACAGCCACCTCGGCAAGTAGCCACAACAAGTAAGGGGTCCGTAAGAAGCTGGGGAGATTCTCTCCAGCAAACTCGGGCTGTGACAATAAAGAAATCCACGAGGGCAGCGAGCACGGCCCCACCACTGGTGAGCGAAGGGCAGAAACTGGCATTGGTGCCGATCTCTCCCCAGTGTGTGTCTGTCCCATCTCTTGACATATCTCCTGGCGTCGCCTCCATGTCCTTCTACTTGTTAGAGACACTTCCTGGTCCCACCAACTCCTGAAGCCGACCTCACCGCGGCCCAGAGAGGCAAACCAGGAAACCAAGGCAGCCACACGCGGCCCTCACCAGCTACAAGTCGGCCTCTGTCCAACCGACTGTATCTTTCTAACCATCAAAGTCTACCACCACAAACCACTTTTTTACAAGATGGATCTATTAAAAAAGATGCTTGGGATTTGCCTCCGTGGCTCCAAAATGATAATCTACTTCTGTTACATTTTCAGATGATTATTTTGCCAAATGACCACGGAAAGGTTAATGGTTATTTTCCAAATTGATCTCAGATGTTTACCGTTTTTTTCTGACGTCCTCAGGAAGATCATGTCAGCAGGGACCCGCTGGTTCTGCGTTATGAAAAGAAGGACTGTTAACCGTGGATGCCGCGTGCCCCCTCCCGCCCCCCGGCCCCCAGCCCTCCGTGGGGAGGGGGAGCTGCCGAAACCCACAGTCTCCGTTAAGTTCCTGCCTTCCTCAAGGATCGATTTGGGGATTTACTGTGTTTGGGATCTGAAAAATCCTGCACACTGCCGTTACCTGGCTCATCCCCTATGGAAATCTTATCTCGGAAAGAAAACGGCCAGTTTTCTGGCGAATCCGACCGTCACCGCTTGAAATCCCAGCCCGAGGACACAGGCCTCTGCCTCCCAGGCTGGCTGTCTTCCAGACTGTCTGCTGACACTTGAGACAGACCCTCTGCTCACAGGTTCTACTTCTACCAATTTTCCAGCTGGATGTTCGACTTTTAGTGGGATTTTAATAAGCAAGTAAGAAGCAACAAAAGCCATTCTTAAAAAAAGAGGGAAGCCACAAGCAGCCCCCTGTCTAATTACCAACAGAAAAGTACGTGATAACATACAGGGACCTGTGCAGCTCTTCTGAGCTGCCACCCAAAAGAGTTTCACTTTACCTCAAATCAACTTTGAGTTCTTGGATTTAATCCTTTTAAAAGAGCATAGTTTAATTCCTACAGAAACGAGTTAAGACATAATCCCTTTCTAATCAAATATTACTCCAAAACTCTCCAGGGCTACCCCCCCAAATCCAAAGCATTCCAAACACACGCTGGAAAAAGAGAGATGAGTGTTTGCTGAAGGAACAAACATGTTAACACGGCTGTTTTTAAAAATGCATCTTGGACCTTTTTACTGTTTCTCATGTTACACTTGACCTGTGGGTCCCCATAAAATGGTAGACACGCACAATGGTTAAGTCAGAACACGCAAACTCAGATTGCTAAAAAGGTAAATGAGATAAATATGTTTAGGTGTCTATGCAGCAAGCAAATTTCTAGGACAGATTTTATTACACCTTTTTTTTTTTTAAATCCCCAAACAATAAACACATCGAACAGGACATCAAAACTTGTACTTGTGTTTGTAGTCAGGATTTCTGGCTAACCAATACTCACAAACCTTGAAAAATATTTTTGAGTGTGAGTAAGAGTGAGAGTGTGTGTGTGTGTGTGTGTCTCTCTCTCTCTCTCTCTCTCTCACAGGAAAGAGACTTTTCTCCCCAGGCAAAGTTGTTGGATAGAATCGCAAAACACATCATTCAACTTGTCTACCAGGTACACAAATGTCCCGTTAGGGTCCGAGAGCAGTGGCAAAGACTTCCTGTGCCCGCACACATTAACAGGCTTCCGGGCTCCACTCACCTTTTCAACGATGATAAGATCCCCAACTTGGATGCTGGAACTCTTCACCTTCACCGTGCCTGCAAAGCAACAGGTTCCAGACACGTCACTATGTCACTTCATGTCCACCCAGCTTGACTGTATAGAGCATCCAGCTCGCGACGCCCACACAGCGCAGCCGCCCCAGCGTCACCATCTTCCGAGGCTCTAGGAAAAGGTTCAAGGCTGGGCGCGGTGGCTCATGCCTGTAATCCTAGCACTCTGGGAGGCCGAGGCGGGCGGATTGCTTGAGGTCAGGAGTTCGAAACCGGCCTGAGCAAGAGCGAGACCCCGTCTCTACTATAAATAGAAAGAAATTAATTGGCCAACTAATATATATAGAAAAAATTAGCTGGGCATGGTGGCACATGCCTGTAGTCCCAGCTACTCAGGAGGCTGAGGCAGCAGGATTGCTTGAGCCCAGGAGTTTGAGGTTGCTGTGAGCTAGGCTGATGCCACGGCACTCACGAAAGCCTGGGCAACAAAGTGAGACTCTGTCTCAAAAAAAAAAAAAAAAAGAAATATATATATATATATAAAAGTGTGTGTGTGTGTGTATATATATATATAAATGAATAAATAAATAAAATGTAAAAACATTCTTAGCTCTCAGGCCTTACAAAACCACATGGAGGGATGAATTTGGCTTGCCAAGCCACGATCTGGTGAGAAAGACAGACAGACAGATGCTGTTAGCGCAAAACAGCACGTGGAACACTGGCAGTGAGCCCAGTGCACTGAGGCAGCAGAAAGGAGGAAATACGCCCCTCCCAAGAAGGACCTAGCACAGTGCCCATGACACAGAAGGTGCTTGATTATTCACTCAGCATTCAAGCAATGTTTACTGAATACCTGCTGTCTGCCAGGTGTTCTAAGGGCAGGGGACACACAGAACTCGAATTCCAGTGCAGGGAAGGAAGCAATAAACAAATAGTGAATGAATGGAGGTGATGAATCAGAGGGGTGGGTGACAACAAACTCTGCAACAAGAGTTGAGGCCAGAATTAGCCAGAGGAAGGATGATACTGTGGTTACCAGGAACAGGTGACAAGGCGGCTTGAGATGTGAGAAAGTGGTGTGAGTGAGTAGCAACGGCATGCACACAGCCAGCAAGACCCAGAGCCTCACGTGGAAAGCAGGGAACAGTGAGGGGTGAAGGCAGATGGGGCTGGTCGGGGCTGGGTGGCCCAGCACCCTATGAGCAAACTTGGAGAGGAAGTGGATCTTTATTGCAGTGATGTGTCAGATTCTCACACCAGGAAGCAACACTGTAAAATCTTCACGTTACTGGTGCCTCGTAAGAAGCCCATTTAACTTACAGATGGTCAGGCAAGACAGACGAGAAGTAATAATAATGACCCCCCCAATCTCCTTCCTTAAGTATATGCCCCAGACCAGGCGTCCTCAAACTACGGCCTGCGGGCCACATGCGGGTGTTTTTGCCCCTTTGTTTTTTTACTTCAAAATAAGGTATGTGCAGTGTGCATAGGAATTTGTTCCTAGTTTTTTTTAAATTTTAGTCCGGCCCTCCGACGGTCCGAGGGACAGTGAACTGGACCCCCTGTTTAAAAAGTTTGAAGACCCCTGCCCCATAGCAAGACTGCACTCGGAATTTTTTTTTTTTTTTTTTGAGACAAGGTCTTGCTCTGTCACCCAGGCTAGAGTACAGTGGCGTCATCATAAATCACTGCAACTTCAAACCCCTGGGCTCGAGCGATCCTCCTGCCTTAGCCTCCCAGGTAGCTGGGACTATAGGCACGCGCCACTGTGACCGGATAATTTTTTTCTATTTTTAGTTGTTTGGCTAATTTCTTTCTATTTATAGTAGAGACGGGGTCTCACTCTTGCTCAAGCTGGTCTCGAACTGCTGAGCTCAAGCAATCCTTCCGCCTCGGCCTCCCAGAGCGCTAGCATTACAGGCGTGAGCCACCGCACCCGGACTGAATGCTATGTACTTTTAAAGTAATTTACCATCACTGAGATTCTCCAAAGCATTCAGGTCATTTCTATTGAAACAACTCTTTTTAATAAGTTCCACAGGGTTTGATTTTAAGTAACTTCTGTGTTTCATTAGACTCTGTCACTATCACAATAAGCAGAACTGGCACCAAAAGGTCTGCATGCAGAAACACTACTGACTTCTGCAAAGCACTCAGCAGATGGTGACGAGCTGCACCCACCCTCCATTGCTGCGGGGACTTCTGGATTCTCCTAGCGCGAGCGTCTCACCGTCTAAGTGAGCATCTAGCAGTGGCTCCCTGCCATAAAACATGATGCCAGGGCCCTGGCAGGCTAGACAGAGACCCGCTAGACTCACGTTTCATCACGCCTTGGGCTTCGATCAATATATTTAGAGATGCTGGAGAACATCCGCTGACGCAAAGAGGGAGATAAGTAGGAATGGTAAGGACAGCAGCTATGATAACTGGCAGAACTTTTACCGACAGGACCGCCTCCTTGCTCCACTAGGGGGCAGCCGCAAAACCGCGCGCGGGTTCGCTGCTCTGCCTGGCCGGCTTACGAAGGCACCCCGGGAAGATCGTAAATTCAGCGTGGCCCTCAGCGCCAATGAACTTTTCCTTCACCTGCGCCTGCCCCAACTTCCCCAAACATAAATTGACACGTTGTCTTTGGTTTTATGACTCAAATTTATGCTGCTGGCCTGACCCAAACGATCACACCTGTGCTCGGATCTTCTCAACCTACAAGCAAGTTTTATCTTAAAATCTAACTCAAAGAGCAGCGTATGCTTTCATGGTTATTAAACAATCATTGTGTATATGTGCATGTGTCGCCAAGACAGAGGATGCAATCAGAAGGGTTTCGGGGAAAGGACTGGCAGTGATTCTTTCAGTGGAGATGGGGGGATTTATCCCTCTCTCTAGCATCTATATTTTCTAAATTCTTCATATTACTTTCTTACAATAAGCATGAGGCTGCTTTTCCTGTAAGAAAACAATAATAATTTAAATTAGCTCAATTTTTTTTAAGTGACCAGGCCCAGATTTTTCCCTTCTACAACTCGGCCCTGATTTACGATCAGTTAATTTGAACTCTGCCTCTCTCTGTCCATCTGTTCTGCCTCAACAAAAACCCCTTTAACCCACTGTGTTTGCAGAGCAGTTTCTGAGTAACCCTGCAGGCCAGTCCTTCCTGCAAACGCTCCTACTGTACCTGACTGTCCGTCAGCCTGCGGGTCTCCAGCCCCACCTCAGGAGGACCACAGTGGGCACCAGGCTGCCATGAGGTCACCTAGGTTCCTTAGCCATGGTGCACTCATTAGTATGTCAGTGTTTTGGGGGGATGAGCCCCAGATTTGCAGCTTCTACAAAGAAAGACTCCGAGACTCTCTCGCTCTATTGAACAAAAGCAGGGTGCCATAAATTTGGATTTCCTGCACTATGCTGCCATTTTTTTGGTGATCAAAAATATGCAGTTTGGGCCTGCATGTTGGACATGGGGGGGTGAGTGTTGAATAAGAAAATAGAAGTAAAACCAGAAGAATAAGGAGGAGAAAAAGTGGTAGGAAGAAAAAAGAAGAGAAAGCAGATATTGATATTTATATTCCAGCATTTACTAGAAGTTGTTTACCAGGCAGGCACTGGAATCGACCGTCGGTATCTGAATGAAATGTCCCTATCTAAAGAGCTCACCAGACTGGTAGGGAGGCAGAGGAAGGAGAGGAAAGAGGGACCAAAGTCAGAAGTGAGGAACAGCTGAGCATCTGGTGGCTGAGAATGGCTCCCCGAATGAAAAAACTCTTAAGATTGTAAAAAGTGCCTAAAACACAGGATTTCTGACCTCAAATCAACCACTGTTCTGAGTGTTCTACAAATGGAAGAACAAGATGCAGAGAAGCAATCTGACAGAGTGTCCTGTCTTCCTAACAAAGTAACAAAGGAGAAAGAAAAAATAGCACATTTACAGTGATTTTTACCAATCTCAAAAGAGGGTAGGAACTCACCCTACGTCCATCTGCCAGGAAGAAAGCACTCCACTGGGAAGTTAGCAGCAGGCGCACTTCTCAAGCTCGCTTATTTTTTTTTCTCTCACCTTCCCCAGAGACTTGTAAGGTGGATAAAGGACCAGCTTCCTGGGCATGCGCCCCCTGTGTCACAAGACCCCCTTCTTGGGTGAATGCTTAAAACTTTTAATAATTATTGGACAAAGGGACCTGCATGTTCATTTTGCACTGGGCCCCACAAGTTATGTAGCTGATCCAGAAGGGAAGTAAAAACACCCAGTACTGGCTCACACCTGTAATCCTAGCACTCTGGGAGGCGGAGACGGGCAGATCGCCCCAGGTCAGGAGTTCGAAACCAGCCTGATCAAGACCTCGTCTCTACTAAAAATAGAAAGAAATTAATTCGCCAACTAATATATATAGAAAAAATCAGCCAAGCATGGTGGTGCATGCCTGTAATCCCAGCTACTCGGAGGCTGAGGCAGGAGGATTGCTGGAGCCCAGGAGATTAAGGTTGCTGTGAGCTAGGCTGATGCCACGGCACTCACTCTAGCCTGGGCAACAAAGTGAGACTCTGTCTCAAAAAAAAAAAAAAAAAAAAAAAAAACACCCAGTACCATCTTCTTTACAGAGTGCACAGGAAAGCAGGGCCCTGTCCTAAGAACTGAAGCTACAGAACTGTGAACTTTCCCCCCGCCCCTCCTCCCAGACCTCTCTTCTCTTCTGAATTCCGTAACACCCCCATTTCCAAAAGTGAGGCTCTAAGATTTTTAAATGCATCTGCAGCAACACTACAAAAGTTGGGTAGGAGATGTTTGCAAAAGTTAAGTGGAAAATTCTCTGCCTGCCACGTCCTAAATCACTACATGTCTTGTAATAAATTTATCCCTTTCAGCTTTCACCACTTCACCCAAGTCGTCTCTCAGTCTAGTTTATAACAGGGAACCAACTTCCAATTACTAGGGCTGTTTATTTCTGTAGAGATGGACCCCAACCCTTTCATAAGCAAACCTATTGAGCCTAAACCGTGCCTTTTATGGGTGACAGCTTCCGAATAAGAGCAGTTTGTCTACACTGCAGGGAGAAACCAGATGTTTCCCTTGAGTTGAAACAAGCAAATGACAATTCGGTCAAACTGCAGAACAGCTTGCAAAAAAAAAAAAAAAAAAATTTTATTTTTAAAATAAATTCCAGGGCACTAGTATGTGTGGGCCTATTTTTTGATCCTGAACACCTCCAGCTATACTTTCATTTTTCATTGTTCATGCAGGACATTGATTGCTTTTGTAGATGTCTAGCAACAGTCTCCATGCACTAACCCTGGTTAATGTATTACTCTTTAACTCACACTCTAATCTAACTGTGACAGTGATGAGTTGTAAATTCTGCTCCGTGTGTACATTTCCTGGGGTTGACATTAAATTGCCTCTGCAGACCCGGCAGAGTTCAGAGGTTTAAAGTTGAAATTTTCATATTCAAATAGAGTTGTCTACATTCTCCAAAGCCTAAGAAAAGACTGTTATTTGAAAACAGGCAAAGGGTTGAAAGGATTATTGTAAATATCGCTACCACTTCCTGGAGCTCTTGTTTAAAATAGTGGGAACTTTTAAAAAAAAAAAAAGGGGGGGGGACTGAACTTTAAAGGTAACACGTTTATACCCAACAGAGGCTTTTAAAGTAAATATATAAATGGTCTTGCTGGTCCCAAAATGATGCTGTTGACTAACACCCTGACAGGGAGGAAACACCTTTTGTGAAGGATAACAGCACAATTTGCATGTGAGATTTTTCAGAGTTTTTTTTTTTTATTATTATTTTACACAGTAAATGAGTTCACCAATGATTTGAAATAAAAAGTGAAACTGAATACTTTGAAAGAAAAAAACTGAACCTTATGGATCTGAAATGGCTCTGTATCTGTCAGAGGTAGCATGAGAAAGTGGCAAAATCTGTTTTAAATAAGCCTCACGCAGGCTGATGCTCTGAATCTTAACGAGAGGTTTGGGAAGTGGAATTCTTTGCTCACTGAATTGTTCCTGAGATCCTTAGTAAAGGATCTTTGTAGTAGTTTTGCTGTAGTAACATCAAAAGTCCATCACTTACCCCCATAATATTCTGAAATGAAAAAAGAAAAAAAAAAAAAAAATGAAGATAATAACATAAAAAAAAAAGTCCATCACTGTAATTCTCTTTTCGACAAAGGCTTAAAACATATTTTAGTGTTCTCCCATGTTTGAACAGTTTATCCTTTGAAAATATTAATAGTAACTTGTGTATGGGAATACAGAGTTTCAATTTAGTTAATTAAGTAGTAGCTAAACAACACCCTATTAATGAATGAATCTTCCCTATGCTATTATACCTTTTCATTAACTCCAATGGAATACAACTCCGAAAATGAAAATTTGTATCCTTTCCTTAGGTCTCAAAATTTAGTCCCATTAATTGCCATCCTAGATAATGGTCCAAAGTAGATTTTGAATTAAACTGAAAAAAAAAATCCTCAAATTGAAAAAAGTATATATCCTCAAATGGAGGTGAGATCCCTGAGGTTATAGTTGATTCTGTAACTGGTAAACAGTAAACAGAGAGAGCATTGCTGAACTATCTAGAAAGAGTTGAGAAAGGAAAGATATCGGGTCAATTTTTCACACCACATGTGTACCAAAAAAGCCAGAAGATAAGAGGGAATTTCTCTCTTTTGCATAGACCTTTGGCTTATGACTTATGGTTAACTGTCTGCCCAGATGTCCCCAGCGGGGAGAAGCATCAGCAATTGTGTTAATTATGCTTCTGTTTGCACTTCTTTCAAGGCTAATTGTCCTCTTGCTGCATTTAGCCCTTGATCAGAAGTCAGTCTGGGAAAGCATTCCTGGTATGAAGGCCCATGGAATTCATCTTGTGAAAATGCAAATCCAATTTCCCTCACCACCTGTGATAATTGAGGCAGACTCCCACCACCACCCTAAAATTAAACTTTTGGTTTGGGGAAGGCAAGTATAAACAGAAATAACTCACTCACTAATTCTTCTTTCCTGATTCAATCCAAATCTTTTTGAGTAACAAAACTAAGTTTCCCTGGGTAGATCTGCTACTGCTTCCAGATCTTCTCTTTCTTGGCTTCATTTCCAATGCAGCTGGATGCTATTAATTTGGGAAGACAGCTCTATAATTAAAACCATAAAGACTCATAAAGGCCTAAGAGGAGCTCTCAAGTCTCTGATCATATTTAAATGTGAGTTTCAAGGAGGAGGAGAGAGGGTGTTTACCAGAAAGCATTGCCCCATGTGGTTTTCAACAGTTTGTCTACCTTACAACGTGGAGGCTGCTGGGTTGATAGGTTTCTTTGGACTCAAAAATGTGTTTTAAAATAACTCACCTCAGCCTGGCTCGGTGGCTCACGCCTTTAATCCTAGCACTGTGGGAGGCTAACCTGGGAGGATTGCTTGAGCTCAGGAGTTCGAGACCAGCCTGAGCAAGAGCGAAGTCCCGTCTCTACTATTAATAGAAAGAAATTAGCCAAACAACTAAAAATAGAAAAAATTAGCCAGGCACTGTGGCGCGTGCCTGTAGTCCCAGCTACTCAGGAGGCTGAGGCAGGAGGATCGCTTGAGCCCAGGAGTTTGAGGTTGCTGTGAGCTAGGCTGACGCCACAGCACTCTAGCCAGGGTGTCAGAGTGAGACTCTGACTCCAAAAAAAAATAGAGGGAACCAAGGAGAGAAAGCAACTAAATACAAGCATGGAAGGTAAACTGGTCCATGAACCAGGAAAAAAAAAATGCTATTAAAAAAACATTTTCTGCTTTTCTACCACAAGGGGGAAAAACACAACATTTTAGGGGCCAGGCATGGTGACTCATGGCTCACTCCTGTAATCCAAGCACTGGGAGGCCAAGGCAGGAGGATCACTTGAGATCAGGAGTTTGAGACCAGCCAGAGCAAGAGAGAGACCCCATCTCTACAAAAAAAATAGAAAAATTAGCTGGGTGGTGGAGTGCGCCTGGAGTTCCAGCTACTCAGGAGGCTGAGGCAGGAGGATTGCTTGAGCCCAGGAATCTGAGGTTGCAGCGAGCTATGATGATGCCACTGCACTCTAGCCTGGGTGCCAGAGCGAGACTCCATCTCCACATAAAAACAAAAATGTAGGGATAGATGGCAAAATTTAAATAAAGACTATAAATTAGATTAATAGTAATGTATTTATGTTAAATTTCCTGATTTTGATAATTTTACTACGTTATGTAAGAGAAATGTCCTTAGGAAGAAAGGAATTAAGCACTGAAATATTTAGGGGTAAAAAGGAATGATGTCTGCAACTTAACTCTATGATGGCTTTAGATATACCTATATGTATATTTATATGTGGGGTGGAGAGTATTAAAAAGCAAATGTGGCAAAATATAACAATTGGTGATCTGGGTGAACGTTATATATAGGAGTTCTTCATGCAGTTCTTTATTTTTGTAACTGTTTTGCTAGTTATAAATTATTTTTTAAAAAAATTTTTAAACACTAATGGTACAAATACTGCTATTATTAATCAGGAAATCATGTAGCAAGTAGGTAAACATCGTGGCCTATAATCAAGTGATCAAGGTATTCTAGTTTATTATGAACATTTTGATCCCCCAAAATAGTGTTGAAAAGTGCATTTGAACAGATCATGTGATAAAAAGGAAAACAGTTCTTCGTGAATAATCACACACAGATTTGTCTCATTTTGCTTGAACTTACTAAATGAAGATGATGGGGAAACGTTTCCGCTCGAGCAAATATTATTAAGTAATTCAACAGGCAGGTCAAAAAAAAGGCTTTTTTTCTCCCTCTCCCTGCAGTCTTCCAATTGGGGGTTGTGAGGCTACCCCCTCACCGACTGTATCAAATAACTAAACTGGCCTCCATCACTTTCCAAGCTGACAGTTTCTTCAGTGTTTTCTTGGGCTTTCAAAACAAATTGCAGAGCTGGGGTCTGGGTTAATATTCAGAACTGTGTTCTGTTTTCCCTACAGTCTCCCTGGCATGACAATAGACACCACGGGCCACAAAAGGAGACCAACAAAGGAAGACAAGTTTTTAATGCTGGAGCCATCTGCCAATTCTGCTTAGGATCTTTTCAAGAGCTGAGTGAAGCTAAAGCAAGAGCTGGGAAGGGCTGTGCAGCAGTGAGCAGAAAAATCATTCACGGGAAAAGCAATTGCAATATGAAAAGAACCAATAAAGGGCCAAAGCCTGGGTAGATGAATAAACAGAATCCGAAGGCCCTTCTCTTGAGCCTTAAAGAGATCCACCGCACCCTCTCCCATGGGGCTTTTGTCGGTTGCCAAGCATTTTAAATGTTATAGTAAGAATATGTTATTAAAGGAGGATTAATATACACGAGCCACAAAAAAACACCCTCCAGAGTGGTCTTCTGACTACCCACGTGGAAAGCCCAGGCCACCTGCCTCTGCAAAGATTATGCTGATTTTTTTTCTTTAGGTAGCAAAATGTCCTAAATACAGTAGTTTAGCATTAATAAAGCCTTTCTGTAGCAACTCTAAATTCCCTCTTCTCCCAGAGGCTTGCGAACTTTTAAGACCACCAACTATGAAAATGTAGTCAAATACACCAAAACAAAATATTTTCATGCCCCTGGAAAATGTTATTAATATATCCTTTCTGTTTGTTTTTGAGCCCAGAACCTATGCCTCCAACATTTTTACTGGAAAGAAAACTCACAGATGGACTGAATGTTTGGAAGCTAAAGCATTTAACAGAAAGAAAGCAATTTAGACCCCGGCCCCCGTGCTAAGTCCCTTAGGCATCTCTCTACCCATCTTATCTCTCCAAATTCTCAATTTCCTTAAGGCAAGAAATAGCTTTTACTCCTCTCGGCCTCTCCTTAAACAGCATTAATCCTTGAATGGGGTGAGTAATCTTAGGGAACAATTGATTATGTCTTTCCTCAGCCAGATCAGCAAACTTTAGGTAACATTCTCTCGTTTCTGAACGCAACATTAACGTAAATCTATCATAGTTAAAAACATAGGTCAACACTGGCTGCTCGGTTATTTTGTCACTTTTCTCCAAAGGTATGCTTGGGTGGGGTATTAAGTTCCACCAGTTAAAATGAACATGTCTTGCAAGGGGGTCAATAATGAAAGGTTATCTGGTCATTTCTCTTTGGCTCAGACTACATGTTCTCCACATCACAATTTCAAGGATTTACAAGATGCCTTCAAAGAAATCTCTATGGCTGCAACACTTATTTAAATCTGTCGCTTTTTTAAACAATTAATGTTGCAACAGTTTGATGTTAAAGTAATCACTGTTGAAGAGTATATTTGAAAGCTGTTCCCCACCTCCCATGTGAAAAAGAGGGGCGTCCTTCCTTCCTTCCTCATGGGACCAGGGGACAGGACTAGCAAAGGAGGATGCCAAACATAGAATTTAATTCCAGGTTGGTGATGCGCAAGTGTTTTGACAGGGCCAACTCTCAGAGGCCCGAGGACGCTGTGCGAGTCCCACCAGACCCTAGGCTGACGGAGGCCTCCCTGGTGCCAAGTGACTGTCCCACCAAGCGGCGCCCGCACGCCCGAGGCCCGGGCCTTGAACTCTGCTCCCCTGACTATCAGCGGCCCGTGATTGAGTTGCAACCCTGTGGCCCTGGAGCCAGGAGGCTGACCTCTTGCTGTGAGCCGGCTGTAGACCTGGGAGTTGACTTCCTTGTCCCTCACGTAGCATCGGATCTCCTCTACCGCCTCTCGGATGACAGTGACGGCCAGCACGAAGCCCTGCAGAGAGAGGGGACAGGGGTGAGCCCTGCTGAAGCCAACTGTCCTCTCCTGGTGCCGGGGGTGAAAAGGGCGAGAGAGAGGTCACTCAGGAGGGCAGCAGGGCAGGGCCCGGGCACTGTTCGGAACACACAGGCCTCGGCAAGCCCTGTTCCCCGAATCTCTCTTTGGGAACACGCACCCGCACACGCACCACCGAGAAACACCACCCTAGAGAAACGCTCGCTGCCACACACGGACGAGGACATCCATGTTCCCCACCTGGGGGTCTGTGAGGGTGGAAAAACCCAGGAACACCGGAACTGTCCCTCCACAGGCAGGTGACGGTGACCACTGCCATCGGTCACTCACCCACACATGCTGGGCACCACTCAAAGTGCGTCTCGTCCTCACAACTGCCCTAGAGACACGCACCTGCTGCTGAGACTCCCATGCAGGAGAGGCAACCAAGGCTCAGAGCAGTTGAGTCATCTCGCCCAGGAGGCACATAAAGCTACTGAGGGATAAACAGGAATCTGACAGGAAATCTTGCTCTTGATTGGCCCATTATTCTGCATCCAGAGAAACTTGGGTGGGTGGAGCCATGGGATGGAGCACCAGGCAACAGTTAAAAAGAATAAGATACACCCATGGCATTGACAGTGGGGAAATCAACTTTGCAGGACATATAATGTAACACCATGCCTACAACAACAAGATTCCACACACTGTTAAATGTTCTCCAATTTCCTTAAGCACTGGTTAGATTCCTGTGCCAGGAAGAGGAGAAGGACTGGGGGAAAGGGAGGGAAGAAGACTTCAGCCTTACCTGTCACGTCTCCAGTTTTTATAAAGAGACCAGATTAAAGTATTAATTGCATACTAATTAATTGCAACTAATAAAAATTAAAATCTTCCCCAACCTTCCCCTGAGTTGGCTACCCCACCTCATAAAATCTGGTGGGGACAGGGCCCCAGGGGCGGAGTCACCCATAGCAGAATCTATTTCCAATCTACATTTTTCCTCTTACAACAATAAAGGCAAGAACGTTCGTTCGTTGTCCATGTCGTCCCTCCCCTCTGCCCTTTCTAAAGCCCCCCAGAACAGTTATTTCTTAATACAGACAACATAACCACCTGGAAGGTTACTGGTCATGTTTCTAGGAGGATTTCGCTCTCCCATCCTGTTTACCCCATGACATATATTAACTTCTATTCAAAAGACTTTAAATCTCTTATGTAAATCTGCCCAGAGATGCGCTGCTTTGTCAAACTCCTCCCAAGACCCACACATCTTTACACTCAAAGGATTACTCCTGTTTCCAATCAGATGTAAAGTACACACTGCAGCCCAAAGAAAACTGGTCCATTTCAGAATCAAAGCATAACCAGACCACATAGGGAGGTGAGACGAAACCTGTTCCGGACGGCACAGACCCCACCCCCCTCCGACCGCCCTGGCACGCTGCTGTTGGGTTGTTCTGTGCCAGAACTCGAGTTTTTGTTTCTTTTTTCAAATGTTCCAGTTTTCTATTTCTCTCTGCGTGGGCCTGGCTCAATCCCGTAGATGTTAATGGGAAGTGTGTGCTCATACAAAGACAGGAGGCGTTCGCTAACTTCCCTTCTGCAAATAAATACCACCCCCTAAGTTATAACATCTCCCCCAAACACTCACACACACAGTTCTCATTAACGCTAGAGGATATGCCACCCCTTAGGCTAGAAATCACTTTACAAAGAGATGCAAATGTAGTCCAGAAATAAATCCCAACCACCCAATTTAGGAGGTCCTTAATATCTACAGATATTTAGAAAGAAGCTTTAATGGGGAAGAGGTTGAGGTTGTCTGAGCTTGTAAAGAAATCACAGGCAGGGATACGTAGTAGACAAGCAATTCTGAAGGTGCTAAACCTCTTTTGTTAAGTTAAAAATCAAAAATAGATTTACTAAAGCAAAACTAATCTATGGGAGATAGAAGTCAGCAAGGCTGGGGCAGGGGTGAGGTCACAGAATGGGTGCTGGGGAGCTTTCTGGGCTAATGGAAACTAAAACATTCTATATCTTGATTGAGGTGGGTGTTCGCATGGGTGTTGTCAAAACTTACTGAATTGAAAGCTTAACGGTCTGTGCATTTTATGGTATGTCGATTGTATCTCAATAATAAAAAAAAAAAGTCTGGTTTATAATCTGGCCATCATACAAACAATGTTATGAATTATTTCAGCTCTCTCCTGAGGAATTTTTCTCCTTAATATATTAGTACCAAGAATAAAGTTGTTAAAAGTTAAAACAGACCAGGGGCAGTGGCTCATGCCTGTAATTCCAGGACTTTGGGAGGCCAAGGCAAGAGTATCACGCAAGGCCAGGAGTTGAAGACCAGTCTGAGCAACACAGAGAGACCCCATCTGTACAAAAAAATAAAAAAATTAGCGAGGTGTGGTAATGCACCTGTGGTCCCAGCTACTCAGAAGGCTGAGGCAGGAGGGTCACTTGAGCCCAAGAGTTTGACATTACAGTGAGCTATGATGATGCCACTGTACTGTAGCATCATCACTGTGACGATACATTTAAGACAGAGTGAGACTCCGTCTGGGGAAAAAAAAAAGCTAAAACTTAATCCAAACAGTCAACAACACGTCATTAGTGCCAAAATCTAAAAATTAAAATGAGGACATTTCCTGGGATTTTCTATATAGCTATATGAAGTATTTTCTTTGCATTAATTCCTTTAATCCTTGAAACAAACCAAGGAAGTAGACATGACCATCTCTTATTTTACAGATGACAAAACTGAGGCCCAGAAAAGCAGGCTTGTTCAAATTACACAGCTTCTCAAAGTACAACTGAGAGCTGAACCCAAACCCTTTGGCTCCACAGCCCTCATTCAGAACCACCATGCTTATAACTGGGCGTAAATGAGAAGACCTTCAGGGTGGTCAGAAAATACTTAAAAATGTGTTCTAGCCAAGAACTAGAACTTGATTCTCTACATACAGATCTATTAGAGGAAATCAGCTCTGGTCATCTAGAAATTGATACTGTATAATTTGTTTTTGACCCCAAATGCCTTTCTCTGTAGTCTCTGAGAAGAGAGGATGACATGCAATATCCCCCCGACTTAACCATCACAGTAAAAGCTGACTACATAAGGGCCCACGGTGTGGAGTGAGAAGCCTCCAGACTGCCAGAGGCCACCAAACCTTAGAGACAAGCGGTGAACCTGCCTGGCTTCTACCCAAAGCCAAGGTCAAAGGGAAACCAGCAAGTCAGTTGGGAGACAGCAGGGTAGGGGGCCAGGGGAGAAGCCTCCATTAAAAAAAAGAAAAATAATAATAAAAAAGTCACAATTATTGCCTATATTGAAAGTCAGGACTTCTGGCTTCTCTGTTCCAGTTAAAGAGGTAGGATGCTGGGAACGAGAGAGAACCTTTGAGCACCTTTCTCTTGGACAACAGACATTGCTGTCTCCGTCAGGTAGCATGCTTAGCCAAATGCCAGGAGTGACTGTGCGCTCAAGCACTGGATACCATGATCATCAGTTCCGTCCTCTCCACACCTCAGTCACACTGGGCTTCCTTCTGTTCCTCAGATGCTCTAAGCACATGCCTACCACAGGGCCTTTGCATCACTGCCCCCTGGAATATTCTCCCCCTTCCCATCATTGGAAATTTTTGTCTATCCCATTCAGTGCTGCACCCTCAGCACCCATCACGGTCCCTGGCACACAGCAGGTGCTCAACCATCATATGCTAAAGGAAAGGAAGAAAGAAAAGGAGGCAAGGGAAGGACTGGATGGGCTGGTCAGTTCTGCTATACTTCACATATATTAACACAGAGACTCTGTTATTTTTCCAAGCCCTCACGCTGAAACACTCTACATAGGTAAAAAGAAAATGTGATCTCAAAAAACAATTTAAATACAAGTCAAGCATCCCTTATCTGAAATGTTTCAGACCAAAAGTGCTTCAGATTTCAGATTTTGGAATATTTGTATTGTACTTACCAGTTGAGCATCCCAAATCCAAAAACATAAAATCCAAAATGCTCCAAAGAGCATTTCCCTTTGAGTGTCATGTTGGCACTCAGAAAGGTTTAGATTGTAGAGCAGGGGTCCTCAAACTTTTTAAACAGGGGGCCAGTTCACTGTCCCTCAGACTGTCGGAGGGCCGGACTATAGTTTAAAAAAAACTAGGAACAAATTTCCATGCACACTGCACATATCTTATTTTGAAGTAAAAAAACAACCGGGCAAAAACCCCTGTATGCGGCCTGCGGGCCGTAGTTTGAGGACGCCTGTTGTAGAGCATTTTGGATTTCAGAATTTTTTTTTTTTGAGACAGAGTCTCACTCTGTTGCCCAGGCTAGAGTGAGTACTGTGGCGTCAGTCTAGCTCACAGCAACCTCAAACTCCTGGCACAGCTTCCTGAGTAGCTGGGACTATAGGCATGCGCCACCACGCCAGCCTAATTTTCTCTTTATGTATTTTTAGTTGGCCAGCTAATTTCTTTCTATTTTTTTAGTAGAGATGGGTTCTCGATCTTGCTCAGGCTGGTCTCGAACTCCTTACCTCAAGCGATCCTCCCACCTCGGCCTCCCAGAGTGCCAGGATTACAGGCATGAGCCACTGCGTCCGGCGTGGATTTCAGATTTTTGGATCTATATGCTCACCCTGTACTGCAAGCCACGAGGACAGAGCATGTGTCTTTCCCATTTGCCACTCTGTCCCCAGGGTCTAGAATGGCGCCATACGGAACAGCATGCAATAGATATTTATTGAAATAATGAATGACTGAACAGCTGACTCACTGAATGAATGAATGACTGGCAGGGACTCCCAGTGTGCTGGCGTGAGGGCTCCCTTTCCCTTAAAAGGCCACTGTCCCATTCCAGATGCTCGGGTAAGAGGAACAAAGAACTTTCTGTTTCCAAACCTCTAAGGTTACTGAACAAACAACGCCGATCCACTCACCAGGGGGACCCAGTAGGTGTAGAGCGCACCAAGCCTCATTTCAGGAACAAACTGGGAGCAGGCCAGCAGTAGGAAATAAAGGTTGAAAAAGTATTTGAACTGGTTGAACAGCACCTGGAAGGGAGAGAGACAACAGAAAAGAGGCACTCAGGGCTTGTCTCGTGCGGCTGGGAAGGTTTATCTAGAAGTATAATATTTAAAAACTTTCCTACACGAGAATACAATTTACATGATACCTTTCACATAAAGCTTAAACACTTCCATATGTTGTTTAGGAAAACACATATGGGTAATAAAAATATTATTCGTAGAAGTAAAAAAGTAAATAATGATAAACATGGAAACTGTAAACACCAAATTCAGGATGGTGGCTACTTTCCAAGGGGGATATTCACTGGGAAGGGGCCTGCAGGAGAATCGGCTGTGTCTGTTGTTTTATTTCTTAAGCTACATATTTCATAAGTACAAGTAAGCCACTTGAAATGTTGCTTAGGCAGGGGTTTTAACGGGAAATGCTTATGCGGGAAGGTTGAGTCCAAAAAGGAAGACAAAGAGTTATGTCCCTGATATGGTCTCAACTCCATAAAACAAGACAATAGAATCCTACCCTGGGTGGCCGCTGGGTTCTGGCAGGGGTGTGACCACTACCATGTTCCCTGGGAGTGAGAGTAATACCACATGACTAGTTTTGGTAAACGGGCAATGAGCAGAAGTATAGCGTCTCTTCAAGGCTAAGGCAGTTAAGAGCCATTGTGACTTGCCCTGCCATGGTAACTTTGGTGGCCATGTATTCCCTATGGTGTAACTAGGAGGTGGAGGAAGGTGGCCCAGAGTGCATCAGACTTTTCCATGAAAGAGAAATGCAAGTTTTCCTCACTTAAGATACTGAGATGGTGGGGGGAGGGTTTGTGGGTTAAGGCAGCTGGCAATGAATACAGTCAAAATTAGCCTTAAAAAAATTCAAATTGACCTTGAACTACTGTATAATAGATTTGTGGCTCTGTATTAACACTTAGTAGCTAACGCTCCCATTTTCTTCCTTTCTGCATTGGAGCTGATTGTTGCAGCTGCTTCTCAAAGTCAATGAGTGTGTGTCTGGAGGCCATGGTGGATAAAAATAGATATTTACTTTATGTCTGCGCTAGGGGGAAGGTTGGCTGAGTATATGCCCTCAGATCTGTGTAAGTTAATGTAGGAGTGTCATGACCTCAGAAACAGTTATTAGCAAAAATATCAATACAAATTCTCTTAGATGGTAGGATAAAAACTTATGTTTTTCTCTATACTTTTATTTCCCAACGTGCCTATAACGTGTCATGACAGGAAGGGAGTTTAAACACTGCTGACATTCTTTTTTGATGTTCCGGCTGTAACACTAGGTCCCCAGAATATCTTTTTCACTCTCACCAACAGACCATTTACACGTGAAGTTATTTCAACCGAGCACGCGGAGTCTCAGAGCCCTGCAGATAGAAAGCAGCCCCCGCCCGCCCCGGGTGTGTGGCCTGAGAACAGGGACAGCCAGTGGCCAGGGTGGCAGGGAGAAGACACAGGGTGTTCCCCAAATCTGCCACGGCAACCTCAGTCTCCTCGGTCTGGCACCAAGTAGGCACTCGTAAGGGGAAAAAGAAAATGATGTAGTTCCTGCCTGCACGTACCCCAGGAAGAAAAGTGAAGAAATTGTACTTCTGATTGTTGATGACATTCCGAGGATACCTCTGGTCCCTCTTCTCGGGGTGCCCCAACCAGACAGTGCGGGGCCTGGGCTCCCCTCCTCCACAGCATCTCAGCCACTCGCAGCACCTAAGGGAGAGACAGGCACGGCGATCACGGCCCCGCCCACATGGCTGAGACCCCGCCCACACCAGCGAGGCCACGCCCACATCTGTCCAGCGTTCTCAGAACGTTTTTCTCTAAAGCATCTCCGTTGGGTTGAGACCACAGCCATATTTGGGGGCTTCATCTTTCAGTGAGATTAGAAAACACAGAGTGGAGGCTTCTAAGAAGTGGTCCAAATAAAAGGCGCTTTGTTCCCAAGCCCAAATTATTTATAGTCATGTGCTGCTTAACCATGGGATGCATTCTGAGAAATGTGCTGTGGCGATATCATCACTGTGTGAACACCGCAGAATATACTCGCACAAGCCTAGGTGGCATAGTCTACTGCACACCTAGGCTCTACGGTACAGCCTACCGCTCCTAGGCTAAAGACCTGTACGGCATATTGCTATACTGAATAGCAGTCATAACACAATGATAAGTACTGTGTATGGGCAGTTATAACACAATGTGGGCAGTTATAACACAATGATAAGTACTGTCTACCTAAATAGATCTAAACAAAGAAAAGGGACAGCAAAAATACAGTGTTATAATTTTATGAGACCATCATCATATATACAGTTCATTATTGACCAAAACATCACTATGTGGCAGATGGCCCTATTTCAAAAAGTAGAATCCATTTAAAAATAAAAAGATTTAAGTTAAGAAAGTAAATACATTTCAATAAGCACTATTATTACTTTTACATTATACAGAGAGAGGGAAGCTCAAAACGGTTCAATAAAGCATCCAAGTTTGCCCAGATGTGAGGAACAGCTGCATCTGGCCTTGCACCATGCTGGTCTTATTCCAAAGCCTAGTGACTTTCCACCACCCCATGCCATCAAAGCTGCTGGTTACACGGAGATTATTATATAAAGGAGAAGGGGAGGGGATCTCCTCTCCACCCTAGGCTCTCCTTTTCAGCAACACACTGGAGGAACAAGCCAGAAAGATGATGTCTCAGAGCCTAAAATAACCTGGAGAGGGCCAGCACGCCAGCTGTCGGCAGACCGACCCCAAATGCTGCCTCCAACCTGGCCTTCCCGGGAGGGCAGCTCAGAAGTGCCAACCCACTAGCACCCTGCTCTCGGGCCACCCTAGAGCAAGGCAAAGAAACACTTGGGAATCTGGATGGCTCTGGTAAAACAAAGCCACTCTGAAAAACCCCCAAAAGGCAGCTTGTCCTTCAGGCGAGCCTATAAATAAGGCATTTCAAGAAATCCAGCCGCCTTAAGCACTGCAATGAAAACGCCCCACGCTGGAATGCTCGCCTCATGGCCCCAGCACTCATGGGCTGGGAGGGAGAAGCCCCCAGCCGTGCCAGCCCCCTGGGATGTCACCAGCTGAAGTGAGATCGACCAGATGTGGCAACTATGACTCACATAAATACCTATCCACCATAGATATTCCTTCTCCCCTTCCACCTCCAGGACAGGCCCTGATGGGGTGCTGGGGTACAGAACTAAGCAAACACAGTCTCTGTGCTTCAGGACCCTAAGGATGAGCAAATCAGCATGCTGCCTGCTCAGATGCTAAAATTTCCATGATGAGACACAATGCTGTTCCTTAAAAATAGTGTCCTCATTCCAGTAAACCGGTGCTCAGTGTGGAGTGTGGCCCTGCTAAGGACAGATTCCACTTCTAGTAAGTCATTCCCGTTAACCCCTTTCTAAGTTGTCCAAAAGCCAAAGACACACACACAAGCCTCAAACCACTCTCCCCATTCCTACTCCTAGGAGCAAATCCACCGGTCAGTTGACACTCACTGAATACAGACCGAATGAATGCAGGGAGCAAAAGGGATGGAGAGGGGAAGGGGAAGGAAGAAAGAAAGAGTGGAGGGATGGAAGAGGGAGAGAAGAGTCATTTGATAGGGAACATACCACCCTGTTTGCAGACACCTTCCTGGATGGTTATGACTTTCTCTCCCCATCCTATAAGAATCCTGTAATGATTGATTCCATAGTGGTATGTTTCTAACAAAAGCTGAGCATGAATTGAAGAGAACCACAAACTGTCAGGCTGACTGTTCACATGAGTGTTTTTGTTTCAGCAGAAGGCTGCACGCATCAAGCTATCCAGTTGTTCTACTTATTCATTACTGAACCCATGGGTGTGTGCATGTGCACAAAGTACCAGGACACTCTCTGTGGCAGCAAAAGATGGAAAACAAACACACTAGCCACCGCGCCCGGCCAGATTTGTACTTTTTACAGTATACACTTCTGCAGTGTTTTAAGTTTTTACCAACATGTAATATTTTTCAAATGTTTTTAATTTTTAATTATCATCGATACGTGATAGGTGTACATAGTTATGGGATATACGTGATGTTTTGATACAGGCATGCAAAGGGGAATGATCAAATCAGGGTAACTGGGGTACCCATCACTTCAAGCACTTATCATTTCTTTGTGTTAGGAAAATTCTAATTCTACTTTCAGTTATTTAAAAATATAAATGATAGCCAGGCGTGGTGGCTCACGCCTGTAATCCTAGCACTCTGGGAGGCCGAGGCGGGTGGATTGCTCAAGGTCAGGAGTTCGAAACCAGCCTGAGCAAGAGCGAGACCCCATCTCTACTATAAATAGAAAGAAATTAGTTGGCCAACTAAAAACATATAGAGAAAAAATGAGCCGGGCATGGTGGCGCATGCCTGTAGTCCCAGGCTGAAGCAGTAGGATTGCTTGAGCCCAGGAGTTTGAGGTTGCTGTGAGCTAGGCTGACACCACAGCACTCACTCTAGCCTGGGCAACAAAGTGAGACTCTGTCTCAAAATATATATATATATATATATATGTATATTATTTTTAATGATCAATATTAATTTTTAAGATAATATTAACTAAGCAGAAGTACTGGGGTCCTACATTTGGGGGCCTGTATGCTTCATGGATTTACATCAGGGGCTACAAACACAAATGCCTCCAGGGAAGGCAGGTAAAATAAGCTGAACACGCTGGACTGCACATGGATTGTGGCAGGTGGGGCAGAGCAAACCGTACTGCAGTGTGTGCCTCTGCCCCTCACAATGAGTGCAGTGTCAGGCTTTCTCAGTAGAGGATTCTGGGGGGACACACAGGGGACCCACCAGCTGTGCCTTGCCAGCCCATCAGTACCCTGGAAGACAGCTTCCTGCTTTCCCCACGGGTGCAGACCCTGAAATCCAGCAAACTTCCCCGCCATCCAACGGCCTGGACCCCACCATCTCCAACCAGCTATGAACCCCAGCTTTGGGGAGGGGGCCCCCTTCCAAATGTGTCCTTCCTTGGGTCCACCCTGTGGCCCTAGGCTTCCATGTAGAGTTTTCTTCTATCCTATACTTACTCTTTTCACATAGTTTAATAAGTCAATTTCCTCCGTCTTCTTCCCGCCGGCTTTAGCTGAGGCCAGCTCCACCTGTGAGCGTCAGGCGTGACCAGCACGGGATCCAGGCTTAGCCAAGGAGAGCCCGAGATCTTGCAGACAAGGTGACTCGTGTGAGAAGGGCCCATGAGACCCCCAGCGGGGACTCTGCTAGGAATACTAGGAAAGAAGGGTTCTTCACCCTGGGGTGAAGACGAGAAAACAGGCTAAGAAAACAAGCCTGGGGCAGACACCCTGTTCCCATTGAGGGACTAGTCAGCCTGAAAATCAAGTCCGCAAACAGAACTAAAGAGAACAACAAGAAGTTCCTGATAACCTTGGGAGAGGGCGAAGATCTACCCAGCCCTGGACTTTCAGTCTCAGAATGAGTGAATTGGTTTTTGTTTTATTTTACTTCACTCAAGCCAATTTCAGCTGGGTGTCTGATCCCCACTACCCCAAATTCCTCTCTACCACATGGCTGGATCATGCCCAAGGACACATTCCTAGTGGCTTTGCGTGTCCTCGATGCTAATGTCCAGAGGCGCGCAACAGCTGAAAGCCTGCGCTTTATCACCTGGTCCTCGCCACGCTGACTCTGTTACAGCTGTGCTGTCCACCATGGTAGCTTCTACTGCGTGGGGCTATTTTAAGTTTAAATTAGTTAAAATAAAATAAGTAATTCAGGACCTCATTGTCACTGGCCACGTGGAGTGCTCCACGGCCACATGTGGCCAGTGGCAACGGACCAGACCGTGCAGACAGAGAACATGCCCGCACGGCTGAGGGCTCCACTCGATGGCACCGCCTGAGAGCATCCCTTCCAAGACGCCTCCTCCCACCTCGCTCTTGAACTGATGTCCGCCCCAAGGGACACACGCATGACATTACCAAGTGGACTTCACGACAGAGGGAACCCTGCCTACACAGGGTTTCTCCAACTTCAGCCGTTTGCATACGCACATGGGATCTCTATGATATCCAAATACCTCTACCTTCTGCCTACATGGCTTTGTCTAAATTTGAACACCTCACATCACTGGTTCCCAACCAGAGGCAATTTTGCACCCCCGGGGCGGGTGAGCATCTGGCAATGTCTGGAGACATTTGTGGTTGTCACAACTAGAGGATGCGCCTGGCATCTAGCGGCCAGAGGAGGCCAGGGATGCTGCTAAACACCTTTCGACGCACAGGACGGCCTCCGCGACAGAGGGTCATCCAGTCCGACATGCCACCAGCGCCCAGGTTGTGAATTCCTAGGTTTTATGTACAAACTATTTGTTGTAGATGGATGTGCTCCATTTACATAAATGTATTTGAAAAGGCAGCCTCACACCACTGCCACAAATGGAAGCCAGTATCACTTGCCATAAATAAGAGATAAACGACAAAACCAACACAATGAAAAGCAAACCGTGTTACCCGATTCCAGCCGGATGCCGCAGCTGGCCGCGGCGCTGAGCCTGCAGCCTGCTCCGCTCTGCTCCTCCTCACCCCAGAGACACTGGCAAGTGTTTGGTGTCAAAAGTGGGCCCTGATGGGGTTGTAAATATTGAAGGGAAATTGAAAAAAGAGATAAATGTCGTGCTAAATGTCTCGATGTGATTTAGTCCCTGTCCCTGAATTCCTTCTTAAACATTATCACTGCAGCACCTACAACCATCACCTGCTCACGTTCTTGGAACTGCTGTCCGGCAGTAGAAACCTCCGGCCTGGTGGCAAATTTACAAGTGACCAAATTTTCCAAACAGAGGAGGTGGCAGCCAGGCACCCTGTCGATGGCTGGATTTATCCCTGCAACTCTCTCAACTCTCTCTTCCCCTGGCGGCTGCTGCCACACCCCGTGTCTAAAGGATGGACTTTGGCCCCCGGTAGCTCAAGAGGAGCAGCTGCCCTGAGCAGCGTGGTGGCAGGGGCCACCTTGGAGTCGTGGATGCTGCAGTGGTTTCCTAACACCAAACTCAACTGTCACTTGCCACGACAAAGAGACTTCTATTCCACCTTCTGGGCTGGGGAGATGAGCTACCAGACAGAATCCCTTAAGAGTGAGAAACTGCTGAACAGCCGGAAATAGAAATGACACCCAAGAACTATAGTTTCAAAAGAGTAGAACTACGTGGGTTAGAAGGAGAAACTCTAGTACTAAGCCACCCAGCCCTGGGTGCGAATCCCAGCCCTGCTCCACGCTGGCCATATGGCTCTGGGCTACTCATCTTAGATTCTTTTTCTATCTGAAAAACGGTAACAATAAGACATGCCTTGCTGAATTACTTTGAAGGTTAGAGATTTTATATATGAAGGGCATAGGACGGTTACTTGCTAGGGCACATAGCAAGCATTCAATTAATAATAGATACTATTTCTCTTAAACTATTTTTTCTAGATTGAAAAAAGAAACCAGGAAACAACTTTCACTTGTGTGAGTCTTGCAAAGTTAAAAGCAATAGCCATTCAACTAGGATACGATGTAAGTTTATAAAAAATTTAGTTCACGCTGCCTCCTGCCTAGACCATTTTATACATAAAGGGAAACCAAAATGGATTTTCTTATTATTTGACTCTAAAACAAATAAAGGTTTTGACAGCAGGGCGTCTGTTGACCAGATGTGCGGTGGTTTCGTGCAATCTGTCTGAAATGCAAGGGAAAAGCAAATGTTATGGGGGCAGGGCCAAGGGAACAATGTTTCTGCAAAAGGTAACTAATGTAACAGGGGTTGGCCACCCAAAGGTGCAGCTATAATCAGTAGGCACTCAGGAAATACTTGCTCCCTTGCCTGTGTGATGCACCAGACTTTTAGGAAACCAGAAAGTCTGCGAAGACACAGTCTCATCATTGTCACTGGACAGATCCAGGAAGAATATAAAGAAAAATTAAGGTTGGGCGTGGTGGCTCACGCCTGTAATCCTAGCACTCTGGGAGGCCGAGGAGGGCGGATTGCTCCAGGTCAGGAGTTCGAAACCAGCCAGAGCAACAGCAAGACCCCATCTCTACTATAAATAGAAAGAAATTAATTGGCCAACTAATATATATAGAAAAACTTAGCCTGGCATGGTGGCGCAAGCCTGTAGTTCCAGCTACTCTGGAGGCTGAGGCAGCAGGATCGCTTGAGCCCAGGAGTTTGAGGTTGCTGTGAGCTAGGCTGATGCCACAGCACTCACTCTAGCCTGGGCAACAAAGTGAGACTCTGTCTCAAAAAAAGAAAAAATTAAAACCAATATATCAATATGGAGAAAACAGTCTACAGCAGTGGTTCTCAATGGGGCTGATTTTGATCCCTGGGGACACTTGGTAATGTCTGGAGATAAGTTTGGTTGTTACAACCACAGGACAAGGTATGATGACTGGCATTTAGTGGGTAGAAACCAGGGATGCTGCTAGGCATCCTACAGGGCCCGGGACGGTCCCCACAAGAGAGGATTATCTGGCCCCAGCTGTCGGTAGTCCTGAGGTTGAGAACCCTACTCCAGGACAGCGCTGCCCAAAATGTGTCTGTGAGGATGGAGATGTCCTGCGTCTGGGCTGGCCAACACAGTAGGCACCGGCCATATGCGGCTGTGGAGCACCTGAAATGTGAAATGTAAATTTTAATCCATCTATTTAATTGATTTAAATAAATAGCCACGTGCATCTAGTGGCTACCACACCGGACAGCAACTGCCCAGCACTGACACTAAAGGGCAGGGAGTGGAGTTAGAAGGCGTGGAAGGGAAGCTATGAAGGGAAACAGGCTCTTCCTTCTAAGTAGGATTTTTTTTAACTCAGAGAATATAAAATCTGAAATCAGGAAGGATGCAAAGAAGGAAGCTAGTTCACTGCAGTCTGCACCTAGCTCTAGCCACAAGAACGCCACCGGCAGGAGGAGAAGTGGGACTATATCCGTCACTGCATAAGAAAAGCCAAGTCGACGTGGCAACTACTCTTCAAATGCAAAGCTCAGACCCTCCGACCAACAGAGCCAAGTCTACCCAGAGGGACGTACCCTACCCAAACACTGGTCCCGGCGGAGCAACGGGAAATGTACGAGGACTGCACGGCAGCAAGAGAGGGAGCAAGGCCTGGCAGTGACAGAGGCACCCCTGGGCTGTCAGCGTGGAGCAATTACAAGAACGAGGTGGAGACAGGCACGCTGGCAGGGCAAGATCCACATGACTAAGTGAGAGGAAAACGCATAAGTCGAGACCTATGTATTTATTATTCTACATTTTAATAAAAATAATACGTTAATATAAGCCTGGGAAAAAATACTGAGAAACAAACACTCATACACCCTACTGTCGGCGTCCGTGCTCCTGGGGGAGGGGACAGGCAGGGATGGTGGAACCTTTCCCTGTTTCACCTGCCCTGCCCCCCACAGTCTGTCCCTATTGGTCTTCTGTGGCCCAGGAAGGCATGACTCCTCTTACAAAAGTATGACTCACGTGGCGTCCCACTCCCACGAGGATCCCTAATTGTAAGACTCAAGTCCGAGGCGCTCACCTTCTTATCCCAGCTGATCTCTCATTGATTCACTCTACGGCAGCCAAGGCAGGCGTACCTGAGAACCCCGTCCTCTCGCCTTCCCCCAACGCTCCACTTTCCTCCAGCTACCCAAGCCCCGTGCCAGGCTCACGCTCAACAGACCCCTCCTGCACACCTGTTCCCGCATCTTCTATTTTCCCTCCAGAACCAACTCTGTGCTCTTCACAAACATAAGAGGAAGCAGCTCTGGCTCCCTCAGGCTCTATTTCTCTGTTTTCTCTCTAGAACAGGACTGGGCCCAGCAAGCCACATAACAGAATAAATGAGCCAGGCACGGTGGCTCACGCCTCTAATCCTGGCACTCTGGGAGGCCAAGGCGGGAGGATCGCTTGAGCTCAGGAGTTTGAGACCAACCTGAACGAGACCCCGTTCTCTACTAAAAATAGAAAAATTAAGCCAGGCCTGGTGGCGCATGCCTGTAGTCCCAGCTACTCGGGAGGCTGAGGCAGGAGGATCGCTTAAGGCCAGGAGTTTGAGGTTGCTGTGAGCTAGGCTGACGCCACGGCACTCTAGCCCAGGCAACAGAGCGAAACTGTCTCAAAAAAATAAATAAATGAACAAAAACAAATGCGGAGCCCAGTGGGACGGGGTACACCTCCAGCTCCTGTCAGGGTGTGTTCCTACACAAGCCCAGCGCAACAGACCATGTGATCCTTCA
This sequence comes from Mirza zaza, assembly GCA_008750895.1. Lineage (NCBI taxonomy): Eukaryota > Metazoa > Chordata > Mammalia > Primates > Cheirogaleidae > Mirza > Mirza zaza. Next base: position 5,227 of record VSMD01032221.1, on the reverse strand, counting down.
AGACAAAGACAAAATGGCTTCTGAAGTGCAAATAATGTTTAAAATGTTGACAACCGATTCAGTCTTTAAACATTACGTCAAGCCACACAGAGATACCATTTTTCACTTAGCACGATGACAAAGGTCAAAAAGCTTAATAATACCTGTGCTTGGTCAGGACGGGCAAACAGGCACTTTCGCAGCAGGGAGAGTCTAAATCGGCACAACCTCAGACAAGGGAACTTGGCAACAACTGTCAAAAGTACAAATGCACATTCACCTCGAGGAATTCCCCTTCAAGATATTCCATACAGTCTAACAAACATGAGCACAAGGACTTATGTTCAAGTTATTTACTGTAACGTTGCTAGTAATAGCAAACCCTTAGAAATAATCTAAATGACCATCAGTGGTAGAGTAGTTAAACAAACTACGGTACTATTCAATGCAATACTATAAAGGCATTACAATAATAGCAATAAAAAAGAATGAAGAAGGCTGTTATATACTGATATGGAATGAGACCAGGTATCCTGTTAAGTGGAAAAAAATATACTGTGTAAGGTGTACCAATAGATGAATAAAAAAGGAAAATCTATGTGTATGTTTCCATATAACTATATAGATATAAAAATACATGTGGTTTATTATTTTTTTTATTTTTATTTTTTTGGTAAATGCTTAAAAATTCTCTTGAACAACACAGAAGAAATGGATAAAAGTGGCTGTCTGGGCCGGGTGTGGTGGCTCACGACTGTAATCCTAGCACTCTGGGAGGCCGAGGCGGGCAGACTGCTCGAGGTCAGGAGTTCGAAACCAGCCTGAGCAAGAGCAAGACCACATCTCTACTATAAATAGAAAGAAATTAATTGGCCAACTAATATATATAGAAAAACTTAGCCGGGCATGGTGGTGCATGCCTGTAGTCCCAGCTACTCGGGAGGCTGAGGCAGGAGGATCACTTGAGCCCAGGAGTTTGAGGTTGCTGTGAGCTAGGCTGACGCCATGGCACTCACTCTAGCCTGGGCAACAAAGTGAGACTCTGTCTTAAAAAAAAAAAAAGTGGCTGTCTGGGGAGGGGAGTACAGGCTAGCTGACTAGAGGGGTAGGAGGGAAGCTGACCTTGCGATGGAGTCACTCTTCTTTATGTGACTTAAGCACTGAACTATGTGACTCTGATTTAGTAAACTTCTTTTTAATTTACAAATAAAACAAGAAAGCCTCACCCTGCTACGCAAACAGCACACAGCTCTCAATCTACAGCCTCGGATGTTGGCCCTGAGCTCAAGGGTAAGAGATCACACACCATTTACCTCTCATCCCAAGCCTGGGACACAGAAGGTGCTCTGTCACTAGTGTAGGCTGACGACTCACTCTTCTGGGCCCTTTCACCTGCCCCAGCACACCTACCGCACCTCACGCACGTACCCTCTATCCAGGATGTTTGGTCTTAGGCACCAAAACAGGTCTAGGCCACAGCACCCAGCCAGCACCCAGCACTAGTCTACACGATGCCAAAGAACGGAACAGAATTCAGTGGAAGGCAGTTCCCCAGGCACCAAAACCACAAGCAAAAACATTATTAAGGGCTGCATACATGCCAGGCACTGCGGTGAACCCCCTCAATGTGAATTTCTTGCCTTAGTCCTCCCAGCAGTCCCGTAGTGGGAGCTTTCATTCTCCCTCCCTTGCAGGTGAGGACAATGTCCCTCAGAGAGTCCCGTGGAGCTGGTAAGGGGCAGAGCCAGGATGTGAGTCCAGCAGGTGGACCCCAGCGCCAGCCCTCTCAGCCACGGAGTCTGGTGATCTCCTCCTGTTGTAGAATCTGAGAGCCACCTCTGCACTGTCTAGACAGCAACCTAGAGAGGAACCCAAATGACAGGGGCACAACAGAAACACACCAAGGGTCCCCAGTGGCACTGCCCAGTCCACCTCCCTCTAACCCTGGTACGGTGGCCAACACTGCTACTGTACTCTCCATGAGCCACACGCTTTGGGGACTAAGAACTCTACGCGCATTAACTCATCCAAGTCCTCAACACCACTGAGCACTAGCATCATGCCCATTTTTCAGAAAGGGAAAGTCACGCGCCCAAGATGACACAGCTAGTAAGTGGCAGAGCATAAACGTGAACCAAGACAGTCTGGCTTGGATCCGTGCTCTTAACCCCTCAAGATTCTCAGCAGCAGCCAGCCCTTGCCTTGGGGAGCCACGGCCTTCCCTAGGAACCTGTTTTCCTCACCCTGCTCCCACGGAGACCTGGGCACCCGCCTCTGCGACAGCAATGCTCCACCGTGGGCGTGGCTCTGGCACCCAGACAGCCCCAGGAAGGCCATGTTCCCAAAGGTGCTTATAAAAAAAAACGCCAGAGGTTGCAACGACAGCTGTTCCTCCGCAGGAGTTTGCCTCCAGAAACAGGGAGGGGGACGCTGAGGGCTGAGCGTGGTGGCAGCCCAGGTGTGCAAGAGCACTCAGCTTTCCCAGTGTTCCTCCTGCAAGGGCAAGCCGCCCTGGGCTCCGGTAACTGCACTGCAGACCCCTGCCTTTTGGAGGGCGGTAAGACAGTATTGCAGTGGGTCCTCTCACCTCCACAGCTCCGTCGTGAGAAACCGCATGCACATTTTCTGTTATTCATTCAACAAGTATTTACTGAGTGCTTACTTAGAAACATATTTATTTTATTTTTTTTTTGAGACAGAGTCTCACTTTGTTGCCCAGGCTAGAGTGAGTGCCGTGGCGTCAGCCTAGCTCACAGCAACCTCAAACTCCTGGGCTCGAGCAATCCTCCTGCCTCAGCCTCCTGAGTAACTGGGACTACAGGCATGCGCCACCATGCCGGGCTCATTTTTTCTATATATATAGTTGGCCAATTAATTTCTTTCTATTTATAGTAGAGACAGGGTCTCGCTCTCGCTCAGGCTGGTTTCGAACTCCTGACCTTGAGCAATCCGCCCGCCTCGGCCTCCCAGAGGGCTGGGATTACAGGCGTGAGCCACCGTGCCCGGCCGGAAACATATTTAAATGACTACGCAACATGCCACCGTGAGGAGTTAGGCTCACCCGGTACACCTACAGAGCATTAATTATGTAAAATGGCAGGGGGAGAAAGCTGTTAACTAAATCCTGACCCTGCGACACGGAAAAATTCAGTAACATGCATTAGAGCCCTCGAACACCCACGCATTCCATTTAACCCAGTGACTTGGGAATCCGGCTGATGAAAATTCTCTGAAATGTAGCGGAAAGTTTGTGCACTGAGATAGCCTCCACAGACCACGTTATGATTGACAATAGCACGAATGCACTGAAATGTCACTTAACAGTCCTCCATTAAAGACACAGATCAGATGGAAACACCTAAATGTTACAGTGGGAGGCAGGGCTTTCGATAATTCTAGCTACTGAACCTTCAACTTTCCTATAACAGAAATTAATGGGAAAAATAAAACCCTAGTGTCTGGAAGTCCTGTGCAGAGCCCCAGAGCTGGGAGGGCTCTCGGGCAGGGTGGTGAGGTTGAGTGTGTCAGGTCCTGCCCTCGGGGCCATGCGGACCCTCTCTGGCTTCGCCACGCGGGAGTATCTCCCCAGCAAGGCCCCGGTCCCACAGGCCCTCGTTCCACCACTTGGCACGATACAGCTCATGCTACTCAGCAGGACGTTAGTGACTATCTGATGAAGGCGCAGCCCCAGTCAATGCAATTTCTGGGAAATGTTAGAAATCTCAGTGACGCAGCTGCTCCAGGAGAACTGCGAGGACTATAATGGGGGCATCTTCAGCCAAGAAGCAAATATAAAATCAATTTGAGAGCTGCGCCCAAGCCTCTGACAAGGGGCAGGTAGCTGCATCAGTGGCTCCTTCCTTGAAGCAAAGAAAGGGTCAGGTGGATAAGGAAGGAAAAGGAGGAGGGAGAGAGGAAAGAAAAGGTCTGGATTCCCCTTTTCTCTTTGCAGAAAGGGGTTCCCTTTTTTCTCCTTCTTTTAGCTCCAATACTCAACATGCACCTTCGCTGAAAGCCTACTAGGTGCCCTGCCAAACACACCCCCACCTTAATGAATTAGGAGTGCAAAACCCCTTGGGATTATTAACATTTCCAAACGAAGTTAATAAGGGTGCCGCCAGTGTCAGGCAGACTTCACTGGAACTGTGACTCCCGTTCTTCATGCACTCATTCATTCACTCAATCAGCAGAAATCTGCTGAGCACCTACTATGCGCCGGCCTTTGTGTTAAGCACTACGGCGCATACAACAGGACAGATAAGGGCGCCGCTCCCTTGGAGCCTATGTTTTGTAGGTAAGCAGGGTAGGAACAGAACACAAGCACATGCCACTCGGTGAGAGGTGGCTCCTTTACAGTGGACAGCCTGTGAGGGCCTCTCAGAAGACACAAGTGGGCTGAGACCCGGGAGACAAGCACGGCAGCTGCAGAGCTGTGGGACCAGGCGAGGTATTTAACCCCTTTGAGCTCAGCTCCCTGGAAAACAGAGTAATGACAGCACCTAGTGTTGGACTATGTACAGAAGCCACAAGACAATCCACTTCAAATACCTACGACAGCGGCACTGGCACCTAAGAAAACAAGAGTGTCAACAAATTCTTAGGAGAACCCCCATCATGTGTCATGAAAACGCAAGCTCCGCGCCGTCAGGGATTTCCGTCTCCTCGCTGCAATACCCCCAGCGTCAACACTGCCAGGAACAGAATAAGCGCTCAGTAAATATTTATGGAGCGAATGAATGGATGAATCAACAGTAGTTATTTTAAGTCTTCATGCTATAAATTTCGGTTAACTTTTTTGTGACTGTATAAAGCTTCAAGATCTAGATTTTCATAAAAATAGCTGCCAATCCTCTGAAGTGTCCAAAAACAAGGTCGAGATTCTTAAGCACTGGTTTTCTGTGGTGCCGTGTATAAAAGTGTTTTCTTTTTTTTTTTTTTTTTTTTTTGAGACAGAGTCTCACTTTATTGCCTAGGCTAGAGTGAGTGCCGTGGCGTCAGCCTAGCTCACAGCAACCTCAAACTCCTGGGCTCAAGCGATCCTCCTGCCTCAGCCTCCCGAGTAGCTGGGACTACAGGCATGTGCCACCATGCCCGGCTAATTTTTTTTTCTATATATATTAGTTGGCCAATTAATTTCTTTCTATTTAGAGTAGAGATGGGGTCTCACTCTTGCTCAGGCTGGTCTTGAACTCCTGAGCTCAAAGATCCGCCCACCTCGGCCTCCCAGAGAGCTAGGATTACAGGCTTG